>JAEHOE010000174.1:0-218820 GCA_016858145.1 Edaphochlamys debaryana | reverse complement strand
GTGCCTTTCAAGTGGCCCAACTCCAGCCCGGCGCAGCAGGCGACTGTTTCCCCGGACCGCGCCATCTTCAAATCTTTAAATCCCAAGGGCATTATGAGCGTGGCTATAGCCTCAGCACATCGCAACAACGGCCGGGCTTTCCTGCCACCCTTTGCTGCCATTGCACCATCATATACAGCCATCACTAGTTGGCCTTGCGTTGTGCCTTAGCATGCCTTCCGAGGCTGCGCCCACCCGCTACATGTATCCCTTGGCCAGGGTGGGCCACTCCACCGCCCCCCCCGCCACTAACGAAGCGCCATGTCAATCACATACCAATAGTCACATGCCATCAATGCCTTGCCCGAAACAGCGCTTGGCCCGAAAGTAAGGCCATCCATGCTTGTACTTGTGCATCGGCACACCAAGGACCCCTGACAGGGATTGTGATCAATGGCTTGAGCAGCGGTCAGAGGTCCGGCCACCCAACGGCCCCCTCCCCACCCCCTTCGCTCAGGACACCACATATCAAGTCTTGAGACGCCGGTAAAGAGCACGCCCGGTTGGGCCAGCGCGGCTCAGCCTGTCATCCCTTATTCTTCGTCCGCCGAGCGCGACCTTTCTTGTCGTCTCCACCACCACCACCACCACCACCACCACTGCACGCACCTCGCCATCCGCTCGAGCCGCTAGAACTCAAACACCTCGGCGTGCACGTCGAATGCCACCCCCGCCTCGCCGCCCCGGCCGCAGCAGCCCGACGCCGCCGCCGCCACCGCCTGCACCTCGGCCACCATGGCGGCGGGCCTGGGGGGGGGGAGGGGAAACGAGGAGGGTAGGTAACGTGAGCAAGGTGTGCAACAGCGGTGCACTGGGGTCTGAGAGCGAGTGGGGTGGCGGCCTGCACCGTGCGACCCCTCCAGCATGAACCTGGGTCGTCGGGGAGACTAGGTGCAAGGAGGCGGTGCAAGGGGCATGGCGGCGGCCTGTGGGGTACGATCCCGGCAGGCGGCGCTCGATGTCTTTTGCCACTGGCCCCCAAGGCGTCCGCCTTCTGGGCTTGGCCGCATCCACTCCGCACCCCCTCCCACTCCCCAACCCGCTCCGCCCCCTCACCCGCACACAAACACCGCCACCCGCGTCTCCCCCAGCGCCGCCGCCTGCTTGGCCGTGTCCGCCACAATTTCTGGGATGTTGGGGCGGCCCAGGCGCAGCGCGGGCTGCAGCTCGGGGCTGATGTTGGCCTTGTCGCGGCCCTGCTCGCGGGCCTGCGGGCCGGGGGGGGAGGGGGGGATGGTGAGATGGGAGAAGGGGAGAGTGGGGTAAGCGTAGGGAGGTGCGGGGACGGCTGAGAAAGGGTGGCGGGGTGTAGCAGGAGGAAGGGGAGGGAGGGGCGATCCGACGAGCCGCAAGGACGGAGAGGGTGTAGGCATGAGAGGGCGAGGGCTTATGTGTGGCCGGTGTGGTGGGAAAGGGAGGTCTGGCCTCGCTGCCCCCCGATGCTGCTTGTAAGTCGTTAGTCGGCCCTCTGTAGCCACCCTCTTCCAGGCTAGGCCCTTCGCACTTGCACCCCCAACTGAGAGGCCAAGGCCCGCCCCCACTTGAGCTCCTGCAGTGCCCCGCCCACCCAGGCCCGCCCCAGGCCCCGCCCACCTGCGTGAGGTAGAACTCAGTAGTGATGTGGTCGTCCCCCCGCGCCTCCTCCAGCACCACCGAACCGGGCGTGGCGACGCCGCCGGCGGAGCTGCGGGCCAGACGCGAGCGGGGGACCCAGAGGAAAGGCGGAGGGGAGTCAGACCCACGCTGACGGCGGTGGACCCTAAGCGCCACAGAACAGACATTAGAGACAGGTGTGGCACACGTAGGGCAATGGAGGGCAACCGGACCGCAGCTCCAGGGCGGCGTTGGCACGAGGCGCTCACCCCCACGCGTTGGCGATGGGCCTACCCGGGCCGGGACTGCACTGGCAGCATCTGGAGGGGCGCGGGGGACACCTTGCCGTCGCCGCCGCCGGCGCTGCGGGGCCTCACGAAGATGTGGGGCGAGATGAGGTCGGGCTGGAAGCTGACGGGAAGCTGGCGCGGCAGCTTGGTGTTGGCGTACACCTCGTCGTACCTGCCGTGCAGAGAGGAACGGCACATGATGATGTGGGGCCGGGGGACGGAGCGTCAGTGGATGGGGCGGGGCATGCTGGCGCGCGCCCCGTCAGGTCGAGAGGCCCCCCGAGGTCGAAGGCCCCTCCCTCATTCGCCCCGTCGTACGCCTCCCCTCCCTGGCCCGCACCCTTCCTCCCTCACCCGTCCCTTTCTCCCTCGCCCGTCATTCCCGCCAGTCACTTCCCCCGTGCCACCCCACCCCCCTCACCCCAGGATGTTGGAGACCATGGCCCGGTCCCGCACCGACCACACCAGGTGCGCCAGGCGCACGGGCCGGCCGCGCTGTGGGAGGGAGGCATGGGAAGGGGGAGGGGGCCGGGCCGTGACGCGTGAGGGCGCAGTCCCTCAAGCCTGCCGGTATCGAGTACGAGTATATTGATCCTTCCTTCCGTCATGTCTACGGCCTTAGCCGGCCTCTCGCAAACATGGGCCACGGGGGGCGGGACCCTGCCAGCTTCCGCAAGCTTCCACCGGCTTCCCAATCGGGACCTCGCCCATACGTGCGTCGGTTGTGCACGTGCGCCAGCCAGCTTCCTCCCGCTCCCGCTGATCCGGGACCCGCCCGTGCAGCCTCCCGCCGGCCCCACCTTGCGCTGGTCCATGAGGTGGTTGAAGAAGGACTGCACGGGCGTCACCCCGATGCCGCCGCTGATCAGCAGGAAGGCCTTGTACCTGGGAGGGAGCGAGGGGGACAGGGGGGGAGGCGCGCATGGAGGGCCAGGGGCGTCTGGTTGGACTGCGCGGCGTCACGGCTGTTGCGGTAGTGGCTGCAGCGGGGGCCGTGTGGATTACTGCGCGGCGAGGGCGCGCGGCGGTGGGGAGTAGCGCGAGGGCGGCAACAGGAGGCAGCTCACGAACCCCCCGCATACGCGTGGGACTGCTGGGTCCCCATGCCGTACGGCACCGCACCTGCTGCCGTACAGGTCGATGGAGGGGGAGCCGAAGGGCCCCTCGATGTAGGCCTTAGTGATCCACGTGTTGGGCGCCAGGGCGGCGTTGCCCTGCGGGTCGCCATTTTGGGCCTGCCAGGAGTGAGATTTTACCCTTTCGTCCCATTTCTTATCCCAGATCACTGATCCCCATCTCGTAACCCTAACTCTGATCCGCATGGTGCGCAAGCGCTATGGGAGGCGCTTGGCACCCTGCGAGGGCCCAAGCGCCAGCGCATCACAGGGCGCGGACATGAGGCACCGGGGCCTAGGGGTCCTGGCGCTTTACGGAGGCGGTGTGCTACAAGAGGCCCGAGCGCGGGTCGCGGGCCGCCCATGGGCTGCAGCCTTGGTACCCCCGTGCACGCCCCGCCTACCTGCATGGCGCGTGTGTGCAGCTTGCGCGTCCAGTCGCCCAGCACTCGGATGTGCAGGTGCACCTCGGCGCTGCCGGGGGCGGAGCTGAGGCTGAAGGGGTGGTACTCGGCCCAGCTGAGCTCGGGGATGTTGAGGAAGACGTACTGGCCTCCTGAGAGGGTGCGGGCGGGGGGGGGGGATTGGGGAAGGCGGGCAGGGCAGGGCTGGGCAGTCGTGCGAGGATGGAGGAAGGGGGGTGACAGATGCATGCATGGGCAACCAGCTCCCCCGCTCGCCCAAATGCCAGCCCCGAGAGCTCGCCCGCCTGTCCTGCCTCCCACCCGCAAACAGGGTGCACGCACGCAAAGCAGCCCCGGCCGGCCTCAACCCGTGACCACCGGTATGCTGTGTGGCTGGGTTACCGGTATGCGAGGAGCCCCTGGCACCCACCCGAGTACTGGACACCCACCCGCGTACTGGAAGTTCTCTGCGGGCCACGAGATGCGCACCACATCGGCGGGCAGCGCCACGATCTCCACCGTCCTGGGGTTGCGCATGCCTGCGGTCGGTGGGGGTGGGCGAGGGTTGAGGGGGGGAGCGGGTTACTGCAGGCTTTGGAGGGGGCACGTGGAGGACGAGAGGGGACCCCCTGGCAACGGCGTTCAGGCGTGGGACGTGTTGGCTGAGGTACGCAGGGAGGGGCTGGCATGGGGTTCTGACGCATGGCGCCTTGAGAGTCACGGAGCAACAGCCGAGTCCGGGGGGTATCCAAGGGCAGCGAGGCACCAGATTGATGCCGGTAGGGAGGCCGACAGAGAACCCACATTCATGGGGGCGGCGCTGCGGTGATGGGCGGAGGGCTCGGGCTGTACGGGCTCGCCCCCGCCCCGCCCCGCCGGCCGCGCCCAGGCGCCCTCGACTGGACCCCATGTTTCTGCCCCCTGTCCCCGCAAATGCGCCTCAGCTGGCAACCCAGATGCCCGGGAGGCCGCAGCACCGTGCAGCAAGCACATGTCCCGGATCTCACGTGCCATATAGATCTGCCGTACGGCCACGTCAAGCGCCCAGGCTCCCGCGCCCACGAGCACCGCCACGGCGCTGTGGATCGCGACCACCACGAAGCAGGCGATCAGCATGGTCACGTGCAGGGCCTGTGGATCCAGATCCAGATATGGATCCAGGCGGGCGGGCAAGAAGGAGGAGGAGGTCAGTGAGAAGGAGCGGCGGGTGAGGGTGTGCATGCAAGATGATGAGCTGTAGTGCCAGGCGGGAGCCTGGTGCAATAGAGGATGGAACGCCTGACGAGTGCTGGGACTTGTTGCGACGGACGCAAAAGCGCCGCGAGCCAAGCGCAGCGCCCGGCTGCAACCTTTCGGCTGCCCGTCCCCGCCGTGCGTATGCACACGCACCTGCCATGTGTTGAATGCGTAGGCGCGCAGCAGGCGGCGGCTGGCCGAGGTGAGCACCAGCGCCGCCATCAGTCCGAAGCCCACCCAGCCTGGACGGAGCAGCAGGGGCAGAGCGGGGCACGGTGGCATGCGGTGCGCTTTGATGAAAGTGGGGAGGGTTGGGTACGTGTGCGGCAAACAGCCGTGCACCCGCGCGAGTCAGTGTGTTGATGCCGTGGGTGAGTGTGTGTGCATGGGCAGGCGCGCAGTGTGCAGCGCCGGTCTCGAACATGCCGCACACTTCGGCCTAGCACGCGGCCGGCGGCAAGGCCAGACAGGCCACAGCCCCAAGCCAAACGGCCCCGACCCAGTTCCCCGCCAACCTACCGCCGCTGCCCTCCCCGCCACCCCACCCCACCCCCACCTGTGATCAGGTGGTACGGGTCCCGCCCGTCGTCCTCCCCCTCCTCGTCCCCCTGGTCGGCGCTCGCTCCGTCGCCCTCGTCCTTGCCCGCGTCCAGCTGCTCGATGAGTCCGTGGTACAGCGCCAGGCCCGTGGCCAGCACCGCAGCCAGGCCGTGCCAGGCGATGCCGCGCTCGTGGGAGAGGCCCAGCAGGAAGGTGACGGGGCTGTTGCGCATGGCCAGGATGTAGGCGCCGATTAGGTAGGCCACGGCGACGTTGCCTGGGGGAGGGAGGAAAGGGGCGGGAGGAGGCGGGTGGGTGGGTGGGTGGCGGGAAGGTGGGTGGGCGGGTGGGGGGCTGGGTGGGTGGGTGGGTGGGGACAAAGCAACGTCGAAAGGAACGTAGGGGGGGTCGGCGGCAGGCCGGCGGTTTCAACGAGGTTACTACGGCACTACGGTAACCGGCAAGGTCAGGGCAGTTGTGGGGCGTGTTGCAGCGGATCGGAAGAGCGTATGTGCCTGCTTTGCGTGTGCCTGGCACTGCCGGCCGGTCGTACAAGGCCGCACCACGCCGCACCAACGGGAGCCGCCTCCCGCCTCCCAACAGAGGCGCCGAAACCCGCTCTGTAACCCTCCCCCGTTGCTAACCTGACCCGACGGTAGGCCAGGAGCCCGCTGCCCAGCCTGCCGCTATGCCCAGTAGCGCCAGCAGAACGATTGCCTCGCCGAGGGTGAAGACTCCGGCAAACGGAACCTTTCCAAGTCGCTGGTGAAACGGCCACAGTGCCATCCAGCGAAAACGATAGTACACGTTCGGAGTGGACCTGCGACCGCAGGTTCCGGCGCATGGCCAGGCCACATGGCCATTCAGCTTCTTGCAAACCGGCCATCGATGCACATGGCAACGAACTCATAGGTTCTAGCTATGAGGCTTGCGGGCTGTAAGATGCGCGGAACAAGCTGGTGCGACGGCCGACCCTGAGCATCAACGGAACTACGCTTACCTGAACAGCGGGACCGCAGTCTCCGTCCACGCCCCTTCATATGGCTTCCATGGCTGCTCGCCAGCGTGCGTAGGATCGACGCGGACCGCAGGAGCGGGAGGAGCTGTCGTCATTTTAGTCGCCGGTATGCTGCCGAGCCACATTCAAGGGTGATCCTGAGAGGAGTTTATGATGTGTTCAACTAAGGCATCAATTTATATGTAGTCCGTGCGAATTCGCGGCCTTCGCGGGCGTATACGAGGCAGACCTGGGGCGACCTGCTAACTGCGAACCGGATGACGGACACTTGACCGACAACAGCAGCGCGGGACTGATGGTCCGTACGGCTGGAACCTGCGCATGTGCTGGCATCAACTCTCCTATCTCCAGCGGTGCGCTGGTGGCTGGGCCGCAGAAGCAACTGGCGGCGCCGGTACACGGCCCGGCCCGGCCCAGGCCGGGCCTAGGCCCGCCAGTCGGCCCCGACAGAGGCGGGAGCACGGACTGAGCGCATACATTTGATACATATACTTGTCGCCGAGGCACCAACCCTCCCACGGGCCCCTGGTATTCCCACCGTGGCACCAAGCCTCCCGAGGCCTCCCGCTACCTCGAGCCTCCAGGCCATACCTATGTCCCCCCAGAGTCCGCCAGCCCACTATCTCTTACCCCGCTTCATCCTGTGCTCCGTCGTGCGGGGCCTCTCCTCAGCAACTCAGGCTGCGCTTGTCGCATGGTTCGCTCCACGTCCGTTAAGAGCTGGCAAGATGCCGGCCCAGCGCACGCCTCCACATGCAGGCATGCACGCAGAATTCCACACAGCATCAAGTTTGCGGCGCTGCAAGGCACACTACGCAGTCCCCCACCTAGCCCCAAGTTGCCTCCACCTAGCTTCTCATCGTCATGTCGTCCGTCATACCCCTCGTCCCCGGTCGTTGTTGACCCTGCTCCGCTGTGCGCTTAACGCGCCCTGACCACCCTTTCCCCGTCCCCTGCCTGGTCACCGCGCCACCACGCCCGCTGAGAAAGCCGCCTGCACTCCGCTTCACCCGTCCACCCCCATGGTCCGGAACGTGTTCCCCGCGGCCGTCTGCGCGGTCACGTGGGCGCCCGCCCCCCTCAGCAGCTCCCCCACCTCTCCTGCCTGGGCCTCGGGCACCGCCGCCTCCAGGCCCACGCATGGAGGGGGCGCTGCGGGGCAGGGCGGGGCGGGACGGGGCGGGGCATGGCGGGGCAATTGCGACATATTGATACGTTTCGACACGATGCTCCGAAATCCCGGCCATGACCGGGAAGGGGACACCACATCTTTGTCTGGATCCCGCTTCGGAAGCCTTGCCCGTTGCCCACCCACCCTGCTGAGGCTGCCCCTTCTTGGCCTTGGGCTGCGGCGGGCTGAGCTGCGACGCCACGCCCTTGGCCCAGCGGGCCTCCCCCGCCAGTGACTCGGCGGTATCGGGCGAGAGCTTGGCCTCGTTGGTGAAGAGCAGCCAGCCCTGCAGGGTCGGGGGGGTCGTGTGTGTGGAGGGCTGCTCGTGTACGCCAGGGAAAGTGGACGCGGCGGAGATCAAGGAAGGGGTCGTGTGTGTGTGAAGGGCTGCTCGCATGAGCCGGGGAGTCTCAGGCGCGGTCGTGTGTGTCAGAGATAAAGGGCAGATACGGGCGAGTAGGTTTGGGGCAAGATTGGTCGCGCGGGTGCACCGGCCAGGAGTGCAATGTGGGCAAGTGCTGACCGTGTGCGGGAGTTCCAGCGTGAATGGGGGCAGGGTGCACCGGAGGCAGCGAGCCATGTGGAAGCGAGCCTGTGCGAGGCACCAGGGCAGGCCGAGTGCCACCTTCCTCTGTCCCTCCCTCCCTCCAAGCAGCCAGCCCCATGGCCCCACCTTGTCCGAGAGCTGCTTGGCCAGCCCCAGCGCCGCCTCCCGCCTGGCGCCCTCGAACAGGGCGAACACGTACCGCCCCCCGGCCGCCTCGGGGGACTCGGCGCGCGTGAGCAGCAGAGTGGACTGAGGCCCCACACGGAAGGGGGGGGAGAAGGGGGGGGGCCAAGGAGGGTTTCGTGCAACACAACAGCGTGCGGGGCAAAGGCGCACGCTGTTCAAGATACGGGCACGAGCTGCTCAGCTGCTGCACATGCGTCCGCACGCTCCGGCCTCGCAGCCGCTCCATCGTCGGCGCCCAGCCCGCAGTCCCCTTCCCTGCAGCCTGCCACCAGCAGGCCTCGTGCGTCGACCTCCAGCCCGCAGCCCCCGTCCCCCCAGCCCCCAGCATTCACGCACGGCCTACCGGCAATGCCGCGGGCGCCTGCTCTGCCTCTTGCGCCGGTGCCTCCGCGGGCTGTGGCGCGAAGCTGGGCGCCACCTCCTGGGGCAGCGGCTGCACCAGCGACAGAGTGGTGGTGCCGGCTGGGAGCAGCCGCCAGTTGCCGTCCTGTGGGGGTGGCGGCGCGTGCGGGTGGTGGGTGCAAGCGGAGCGGGGCTCAGCGGAGCCGCGGGGGACGGGCTACGGCCTCACTCAGGTACCGTCTCCGAACCAGTGCAACGTCGAGGGCAGCCCTCGACAGGTCAGGCCCAAGCCTGGCACTGAGAAGTGGAAGGACCCCCGGCCCCCGCATGCCTTGGGCGTGAAGTCGTAGATGTGCCACCAGTAGTTGTGCAGCGGGCTCAGTTTGGCGGCGCGCAGGTGGCCTGCGGGTGGGGGCGAACACGGTAGGGAGGCGCTCGCTTGCTGCTTAGGGGTGGGGCCCGGGCACCAAGCGCCACGTCCCTCAGGACATGCCTGGCTGCTGTTGATCTTGGGTGGAGCACACCGCATGTGGCACGTGTGTGTACGGCGCGGGCTCTGAACCCAGGACATCATAGAGCAGCAGGAGCCCACGCGGCCGTGACCGTCCGCGCTGCTGTTGCAGCTCCGCCAAGTGATGCGGTCAACCGCTCCCAGCCATGCACCCACACCCACCTTCCATCGCCGTGTACGGCATATCGAAGCACCCGAACGACATCTGCGGTTGGCCGTATCCACACAAGCCGGGTTGAGGGCGCTTCAGCAGGTCAGGTCAGGTCAGGCAGCCTCTCCTGCCTACTACGCCCATCCTCCCTCCACCTTTTGGCGCGTATGGCAAAGCCCGCACCCCACCGGCACAAGCCCAGAGCCCCGGCCTCCTAAGCCATGCCAGCTCCCCTTCCCCCGCCTGAGCCCCTTTCAGTCTGGCAGGAGGCACCGCGCATGCCCTGCCCCAGCCACTCCTCATCCCAGGCTACAGCCGTTGCAGTCCCCCACACTCCCCTGCCACCTGCTCCCCATGCCGCCGCCCCCCTCTCCTTCCCGGCCGGCTCACGTTGTACGACGCCTCCACGATGGGCCTCGTACGGCAGTAGAGCGCCACGCTGCAGTCGTGGCACCCCCGGGTCCTGTGGTGCCAGGCAGCAGCGCCAAGAGTTGGGGCACCCAGCGCCGCCCAGAGCCTCAGAAGACACCGGTAGTACGAAAGCACCCGAGCCAAAGAAAGCTCCTTGGCGCCATGCAGCCCCCGCCCCGCCATGCAGGTCCAACCAGACAACGGCCCTTCGCCCTGTGTTCCTGTCCCTCCGTCCCCGAGCCCAGTGTGCCACCCCATGCGCCCCTCGGCCCCCCGCCCCTCCCCACCTCAGCTGGCGGCAGGCCGTGGCCAGGACGCAGCCGTTACTGTCACGGATGAAGACAGAGCCGTCCACGGGGCCTGCAGGGAGGGCGGGAGGCGGGTAGGCAGTGAGGGGTGGGGCGGAAAGGGGAGCGGACAGCTCGTGTGGAGGGGGGCGGGTGGGGCTGGGCCCAAGTCGCCCAACCTGCCCAACGCCGCGCGTCCTGGCCGGCCCTTTCACCCGACATCTTCCTGGGAGTTTTGCGACGCGACGCTTCATACTGAGCTCGCCCCTTGTCCGCTTTGAGTAAGCTTCCTTCCTTCCACAAGCGGACAGGCCCAGGTCCAGGGGGGGCTTGGTGCCGCGCCATGACCTGGCTCCCCATGCCCTCCGCCCCCCACCCTCCCAACCCCTTGACAGCTCAGCCGTGACAGGATCCACCCCGCCTCACCCAGGTAAATCCGGCAGTCTTTGCAGTCGTCGATGGTGACCTGGGAGCTGCGGTCCAGAACGTAGATATCGCAGCTCTGCGCGTGGGAGCACAGAAGCGCCGTGGGTGTCAAGGCTGAGGGTTTCGCCAGGGGGTTCCGCCGCTACCCGCACTCACAAGCCTCCCCGCCCCCGCCCCCAAACACAAGGCCCACATCTGCCCACCAAACACCATTACCCTGCCCCCTGCCTCTTGCCTGGCAGTTGTCGATGGTGAAGCCCTGGCCGTTGATTGAGCCAGGGGGTTTGAAGAGAACCATCCCCTTCACTCCGACAAACCGGAAGTCAGCTGGGTCGAGCTTCTTCACGGACTCGACAACCTTCACATCTGCCGACGTGGCCTGAGGGCACAGCGGCGTCCGCGCGCCAGCCTGGTCGGTCAACAACAGCCGACCTGCGGCATTCTGCGCAGCTAGTCGCAACCCAGCTCCTCATGTCGGCCAAATTTAGTACCTTAGCATGGTCGCCTGATTTCGCATCTCCGCCCTCCGGCACGGCATACTTGCTCGCGCGCTCTCCGAGATGGTCTGCGCTTTTACTTTGCAGACAACCCATAACTGTAGCCTAACAATCAGCGCCTAGGTCGAACGATCTCAGCCGGGCAAGGGCGCACTTGAGGGCTGTGTGAAATGTGAGCTCGAGTAGCTAGTCCAGTCCGCAAGGCGGAAGTACAGGCGGTCCAGCGCGAAAGTATACCTGTGAGCGGGCGATGTACACGTGGATTATGCTGCGAGCGTTGTCACACACGCCGTGCAACACTCTTCGGACCGTGGACTGTACTACAGCTGGCGGCGACGCACCGCCTGACCAGTCCCACCTCCTCTTCATCCCTATCCGTCCTCCAGCCTCCCTCCTTTCCCCCCTCCTCCTCCTCCGCACCGCCCGCCTCATGGCCTGCCCCTGCCCCCCTTGCCGGGCTTAGGCCCCCCCTGGCCGCCTCGGCCCGCGTTGCCCTTGCTAGCAGCACCCCCCGGGCCCCTGCCCCCGGGCTGGGGCCCGCCCGCCCCTGCCCCCACCTTGGCCTTCTTGGCAGGCGGCTGCCCTGCCCCCTTGCCCCCCACTCCCCGCCCCTGCCCCTGTGCCTGCCCCTGCACCTTTCCAGCCCCCTTCTGGCCCTGCCCCCGCCCCTGCGCCTGCCCCTGCTGCTTCCGCCCGCTTGGCGCCGGCCCGTCGTCCTCCCCCGCGTCCCCAGCCGCCGGCCGCTTTTTCCCCTTGCCGGCCGCTCCAGCCCCCGAGCCCGCGCCCGCGCCAGCCGCCGGCTCCCTCCGCTCCGCCTTCCGCTGCTTGGGCCGCCCGGCACCAGCCCCGGCCCCGTTCTCCGCGTCTCCAGCGTAGCGGGGCGCGGGGACAATCTCAAAGCCGGGGTCGTCGTCGACCAGGGGGCCGCCGCCGCCCCGGCCGCCGCCGCCCCGGCCGCCGCCGCCCCGGCCGCCGCCCCGTTGCTGCTGCTGGGGCTTGGGCCTGGGGGCTTGCTGCTGCGGCTTACCTGGCCGCTGCTGCTGCCCCTGCTGCTGCTTCTGTTGAGGCTTCTGCGGCGCCTGCGCCTGCCCCGCCTTTGCCGCCTTGCCGGCGGCAGCTGCGGCGGCCTTGCCGGCGCCGGGGCCGGCCTTGGCGGCCGCTTGCTTCCCGTCCGCCCCGCCCTTGCCGCCGTTCTTGGCGCCGGCAGGGCTCGCTCCCCCCTGCTTGCCCTCCGCCTTGGCGCCGCCCTTGCCCACCGCAGCCTGGGGTCCGGACCCGGATCCAGATCCGGGCGGGGCCACGGCGTCTGGATCCACCGCTGCCAGACACGTGAGGCGGGCGTTGGTGGCGACCTGTGGGAGGGGGGTGGACGGGTGGGCGTTGAGGGGAACCGTCACGTCATGTAAGCACCCGGACAACGAGCGTAGGACCACGTTTGCCGGACGTTTCTGTGCTCCTGTCCTTGGATAAGTTTAAGATACTGCGAACGGGACCGAGGCGCAGCGCGGGACCATGCGCTCCCCGCACGGGCCGTGGCCGCATCGGGGGCCCCGCACTGTGCACATCGCGGCCAGCGCTGTCAGCTAGCTGCTCGGCAGACCCGCTCCCCAGTAGCCCTCCCCAGCCTGCCATCCCCCGCACCCCACCCCGCCCGCCCACTTCTCCCTGGCCCGCTCACCTCTGCCGTGCACACCGCCGCGCCGCCTCCGGCCCCCGCTCCTCCTGTCCCCGCCCCGCTTGCCCCCGGCCCCGGCCCCCCCAGCATGCGCGTGTCCCACAGCTTGATGGAGCCATCCGAGGAGCAGGTGACCAGCGAGGAGGGCACCTTGCCGTAGCCTGGGGTGGGGGGTGGGGGTGGAGGGCCGCGGAGGGGGGCGGGGGGCAGGCAGGGACGCAGGCGGGAGAGGAGTCAGGCAGGCAGGGGCGAGGCGACCGGCAGGACGGGCTCGGCCCAGCTTGACAGGGCTCAGCTCAGCCCAAGCGCGGCCTCAGGTCGACGCTCACCGAGCTCAACCCCTCTTGGTTTGCGGCCCCACGTTTGCTGTGCGCCTGACCCCTAGGCCCCGCCGGGCTCCCCCCCGTGTACCACCCCAGCCCAGCCCACCCCAGCCCCACCCACCCTTCTGCAGTATGGCCATGCCGCGCACCCGGCTGGCGTGCGCCCGCTCCCAGCCGCGCACGGGCGCCGAGGTGCGCACGTCCCACAGCCGCACCGAGCCGTCCTCCAGGCCCAGCAGCATGAGGTCGTCGGACTGCGGGAGGGGGGAAGGCGTACCGTAGGAGGGGGGTTTGGGGGCCATGGAAGCGGGGAAGGGGAAGCATTCGACACGTGGAGGGAGGCGGATGTGCCCCAGGCCCAACAGCAGAGGTCGGGGGAGGGGAAGGGGAAGGGGAGGCTGCGGACTGGAGCGGCATGGCGGGGGGCGTGATGTTCGCCACTGAGCACATCGCGTTGTCGGCGAGGCGAGGCGTAGCAGCGACGTGCGATGCCCCGTGCCAAGGGGCGCCCCGTGCCCCGCCCCCGCCTCGCCCGTCCCAATGCGCAGCCGCCACCCCACCGCCACCCCCTCAACCGCAGACCACGGCCCTCGGCCCACGCAGTCCGGCCCACCTGGGATGCGCAGCAGAGGATGCGGCGGGGGGCGGTGTAGGCCGCCAGCAGCCCGCCCTCGCCGCCAGCGCTGCGTGCACAACAGCACAAGGGGTTGAGGAGGGGGGCGGCGGAGAGCATTTTCGTGACAGAGGGGGTGCGGAGGGGCAGAGGAGAGCTGGTGAGCAGGTCAGGCGGGGCAGGCAGCAGGCAGCAGAGGCCGAGAGAGCACTGGCAGTGGGCAGCGGCGGTAGCGAGGTACACGCATGCAGCTGCATCCTCGTTGCTGGCCACTGGGCGACAGCGAGTCGGCAGCAGGCCCAGCCAGGCCCACCCGGGGCCCATCCCCCGGGGCCCACCCAGGCCCCACCTGTGCACGGTGATGCGGTTGCCGCACAGCAGGGAGTAGGCGTCGCCGGAGGCCGAGAAGGCCACCTAAGGGGTTGGGGGGTGGGGGTGGGAGGCAGGGGGGTTGAAACCTGAGCGGGATCACGCCACCGCGCAAGTAAAAGCATCGCAGATGCGGGGTGGGGGTGGGATGCGGGGTACTTCCAGATGCGGAAACTACTCGCCCGCACACGCCGCGCACTTGCTCCGCCCCCGCCTCCCATTTGGCGCCGTGAGGACCCCAGGGCCCCCCCATCCTCCCCGCTGTCCCTCCACACGACGCGGGGGGTGCCTCCCCCACCTGCTCCGCCTCCGCCTCCAGCTTGGCGGTGTAGGTGCAGCGACCCTTGGCCAGGTTCCACATGCGGATGGCGCCGTCCCTGCGGGGGGGGGGGAGGAGGGGGGAGGGGGGGCAGGAGCGGGCGGGGGGGGTGAGGGTGAGGACACTGCCAGACCACACACATCCAGAAACTCCCCAGGCGCCGTGCCCTCTAGACGCGCATGCAGGGCACAGGAAACGAAGCCTCACGAGCACAGGACCAGACGCGACCACCATTGCGAGCACAGGACAGGATGCTCCCCCCCCCCCCCGGAAAGCTGCCCCACCTGGCCGTACTGAGCGCCAGCTTGCCCGAGCCGTGTACGGCAATGGAGTTAACCGCGCCCTTGTGGCCCCGCATCACCTGGGGCCGGGGGGGGGATGGGGGGGCGGGGGCAAGACGGGCTGGCTGGACAGAGCGGGGCAATCCCCTCCCTCTCTACGCGTATTCTGCCTACCCGGAGCGGCCCGCACCTTGGGGTACTCCCAGCCCCTTGCGGCGCCTCTCAGCCCTGCCTATAATGGAGGCCGCCGCCCGCCCTGACAGCCCCTCCACACACACCCTCCCCCTCACCTTGAGGTGCTCCCAGCCCTTGCACCTCCAGATGTTGATGGCGCCGTCCGCGCTGCCGCCCAGCATGTGGCTGGGCACGGAGCGGCCCTGGGAGGGAGGGGTGGGGGTGGGGGAGGGGATGAGGGGCGGACGCGGGTTGGCGGGAGGGGAGGCGGGGCCGCAGCGGCGATGCGTGTTCGGGCCGGGCGACGGTGACGCAGGAAGGAAGGTGCTGTCTGGCTCGCACGCGCTGCCCGCAGGACGTTCGTGCCCATCCTCCCCCATACCCGCCAGGCCGCTAGCCCCCTGCTTCCCCTCCCCCTGTGCCCCCACTCCAGCCCTCCCACCCCCCCACCCTTCTCCCCCACCTCGGGTGTGAAGAACTCCAGGCACGGCACCGCTCCGTCGCAGGGGTTGAGCAGCATGCCCAGGTCCCGCTCGGCCTGGGGGTGGGGGGGGGGAGGGAGGTGAAGAGGGGGGGGGGCAGGGGTTTGAGGGTGGGTGCCGGGTGGACAATGGACGGGGGGGCACACCCTCTGCGTGACATACGCTCCTGTCGCCCCGCACGACTGCCACGATACCCACCCTGCCCCCCCCCCACACCCTGCCCCCCCCAAGTCCCGACGGGCCTTCACCGGTCCCCACCAGCCCCCACATCGGTCCCCGCACGCCGCCTCTCCCCGTCCTCGCGCGGCGAGCGCGTGAGAGGCGGCACCCCGGTGCCGTACCGGTACGGCACACACGCACCTTCATGTCGTACAGGTGGATGGTGTCGTCGCTGCCGCCCGACGCCACGTACGGCCCCGAGGCGGCCATGCACTTGACCCCCGACTGGGGGGGGGGGGGGGGAGGGAGAGGTCAGGGCCGGAATCCTGGTCGGCCGCTGCTACCGTATGCCCCCTCTTCCCATCATTTAGGCCCTGCCGACAGCAGCCCCTCCCTCCGCCCTCCCGCCCCGAGCACGGTGTGCACATCCCCTGCCCCAGCCGCTCCTCCTGCCACCTGGCAGTCCGGCAGCCGCGGCCCCCCGTGACGTGTGTTGTGAGGCCCCCGCCCCCCTCGCTCTGCCCCTGCCCCCTACACACAGCCCCACTCCACCCCGCCCCTGCCCACCCCACCCCGCCTCTGCCCCGCCCCTGCCCACCCCCCTGCACGCAACCCCACCTGGTGCGCCGCGAACGTGTAGCGCTTCACCACCTCCTGCGGCTGGGGGGGAGGGGGAGGGTGGCGGGGGGAAAGGGGCGTGCGGCATGGGGCGTGGGGCGTGGGGCATGGGGAAAGGGTGCCGTGTGCGCCCCCAAGCCAGGATGGGCGCCCTCAATCCACGGCGCGGTGCCATGCGGCCAGGTGAATCCCCGAGGCAGTGATGTGTTGGGCGGGCTGGAGAGAACGGTCTGCCACCACCACCCCTTTCCCCACAACTTCAGGCTGTCGAAGCAAGCCCGCCCCCACCTCCTTGACGGCCTCTCTCTGTCGACGGAAGCCCCCTACCACACGCCTTGACGGCCCCTCTGCACTGCCCTCCGAGCTCTCTGCGCGCCCGTACGCCTTCAGGCCTCCGTCTGGAGGGGAGGGCTGCCGGCCCCCGCCCGGCCACCTCAGGGACTGGCCCTGGGGGCGGTCCCGCCGCCGCCCACCGCACCAGTGCGCCAGGCAGCTCGCGGCTGGCGCGTTTGGCTGCCTCTTCCTGAGCTTGCTGAACCTTGAGACCGGCACTACTCTTCTGGTCTTCGGTAAACTGCAGCTGGACGCCTTTCCGTAGGCCTGCTGGACCTTGTGCGACACAGCCCCGGTAGCGTTTCGGATACGGCGGAGGGCGCAGGCACAGGTGCCCAGGGCCCCGCCGCCGCAGGGCACCGGCACGCGGCGGGTCTCCGGCACGACCCAACAGCAGGGCCAGGGCCCAGGCCGGCAGCCCCCCGCCCCCTCAGCCCCCACGCCCAGCCCCGTTGCTCCCTCGCCGCCCCAGGCCCCGGTCGTGGCAGAGTTCCCTCAGCAGGGGCTGCGCGTGCAGGCAGACTGTGCAGGGTGCCGTGGCTGGGTGCCCCTGCCGGCCCCGGCGGGCCTCACCTGTGAGCAGTCGGCCGAGGCCGAGTACCCAAAGATGAACCGCTCATAGGACCCCGCGAATATGTAGACCATCTCGCCAAGCAGCGGGGCTGGCGGCGGCGATGCGCCCGCGCCAGTCCAGAGGCGACGGCCGGACCCTGTCCGAGCCTCTGAGACTCGAACAACAGCAACCGAGAGAGGAGGGTGCCTAAGGAGGCCAGCAGCGCTGGAGAGGAAGCGTCGCGGAGGGTTTGCAATTGTCGGAAACACAAGTGGCACACACTGCCTGCGCTGGTCTGTTCGTCTGCAGTATGTCCGCTACGCTAAGCGTGTTGCTCGCGTGTCGGCCTTTCGTTTGGAAGGTCGCGATGCCAATCACTGTCCGTGCAAGCCGATGGAAACACGCTGTGTGGCGCCCCCGGCGCATACGGAGCCTGCAATCGACACGGGCAGCCTGCGATTTGTGTTACCTCGCTGCCGAACAAAGAACGCCGGGACTCGGAACATTTCCGCGAGCTGCCCGTGTCGGCCGCGGAGACACCCTGAGATGCCTTGATAGTAAGCTGATATATCAAGTGCTTGTGAGGCTCGAGCTGTTACAGGCGGCTGGAGTTAACGGGACTTCGGCTTGGGTGTAGCTCGACACAGATAGCCCATCGCTGCGCTCTGCCATCTTCACGCGATGTCTCAGACAGCGTTGACGGAGCTGCGGAGCGCTGGAGCGGGGAGGTGAGCATCGCAAATGCCGGCATGTCGCTCCGGCACGAGGCTCAAGCACACCACACTGCTCTGGGCCACGTGCTGCGAGCTTCATCTGCTCGCGGGTCCGTTCTGGGATTGTGCGAGCGCCGTGCGGGCGTGGTCGGTCGCTGTGCGGCACGCCCCGTCACGCCTGTTGCACGCCCTGCATCGCCAACGGGGCCCTTCGCCCGCCCGCCCCCCTTTGCCCAACTCACCGCAGCCACCGCCCAGCACCGCAGCCGCTGTGCTGTCCCGGAGCCCCCCTCGCTACACGCCAAGTGCCCGCCTTGCTAACGCGAAGCAGGGGCGGACCGCGATGCGGCCTGGCGCTAGGAATGCGGGCTGGGCCCTGCACCCCGGGGTTGCAGCCCGGGCGGCCGCGGCCCCTGCGCCCCCTCTCCGCCGCCTACCAGCCCCAACCCCTGGTCTCCACGGGGGGTGGCGGCGAGGAGAGCGGCCCCAACCCCCAACCGCCAACCGCCGGATCGCCGCCGACGGCCAACGGCCAGCCCGACCACGCATCCAACGGACGCCCGGCCCCCGCCGCTGCGGCGGCTTCGGCACCCGAGCCGGGGTCCCAACCGTCAACCGCTACCGACCAACCGCTGGCGTCCGACCGTTCGGCTTCCTCGGTTGAGGTGGACGAGGAGCCGGTGCCGCGGCCGCGGCCCAAGCTGCCCGGGCAGGGCCTGGCGGCGGCGGCGGCGGCGCTGCTGCGGGGGGACGTGCCGTCCAGGTCAGGGCCTCAGGCAGGGGGGTACTGAGGACAGGGGTTTGGGGGGGGGGGGTTCGCTGTCGCCACAAGTGTGTGTGCGGTAAGCGTGCGGAAGCACGTGTGTGTGTGTGGGGGGGGAGGCGGGGCAACAAAGGAGGACGATCTCGGATTGCCCGCGCGCTCCTTCTTCCATCCGGAGTCATTTGTCCGGCCTGTCTGTGGCTCGGCGGCGGGGGCTGGGATGGAGGCACGGAGCGGGCTTGTGCGGCTGTGCGGTGCGTGGCTAGGGGCGATACTGGTGGGCAGACGCACCGTCCCTCATGCGTGCATCGAGGTGCCACCCTGTGTTACCCCTCACCCCCTCGGCCCCTCCCCCGCAGCCTGGATTCCATCGATTACGACAAGCGCCCCGGGAGCAAGACCCGGATCCAGAACGCGATCGAGTGAGGGGGGTGGGGTTCGGATCCGGATTAGGGCCAGGGCAGGGGATTGCAGCGGCGGTCCCCTGCCCCGGGCCCCTGGCTCTCGCTCTCCCTCTTGGCCCCCGCGCTTCCCCGCTCCTCCCTCTCCTCAGCGTCAAACACTCCCCCCTCTCCCCGCTCTCCCTCCCTTTCCCCCCCCCCTCCCCACCCCCCACCCTCCCCCTCCCCCCCCCAGCATCGGCTCCTTCTCTCTCCCCCTGGCCGCCCAGAACGTGCTGGGCTACTCTCTCAACGCGCTGTCCGAGTCCCTGGTGGGGCGCCTGGGGGCGGCGGCGCTGTCCGCCTCCACCCTGGCCAACAGCACCTACTCCCTCGTGGGGCTGAGCGTGGTGTGGGGCGGCGCGGCGGGCATGGAGACTCTGTGCGGGCAGGTGGGGGGGGGAGGGGAGGGGAGGGCGAGGGGAGGGCGAGGGCGAGGGCGAGGGCGAGGGCGAGGGCGAGGGCGAGGGCGAGGGCGAGGGCGAGGGCGAGGGCGAGGGCGAGGGCGAGGGCGAGGGCGAGGGCGAGGGCGAGGGCGAGGGCGAGGGCGAGGGCGAGGGCGAGGGCGAGGGCGAGGGCGAGGGCGAGGGCGAGGGCGAGGGCGAGGGCGAGGGCGAGGGGGAGGGGGAGGGGGAGGGGGAGGGGGAGGGGGAGGGGGAGGGGAGGGGAGGGGAGGGGAGGGGAGGGGAGGGGAGGGGAGGGGAGGGGAGGGGAGGGGAGGGGAGGGGAGGGGAGGGGAGGGGAGGGGAGGGGAGGGGAGGGGAGGGGAGGGGGAGGGGAGGGGGGAGGAAGCGGGGTAGGCAGGGAGACGAAAAGGGAGAGGGGGAGGGCGCGTTGGGCCAAAGGGGCGGCGGGCAAAGTGGCACGGCGCCCTCAGGAAACACCCCACACCACTCCCACGCCGCCAAGCCAAACCGCTCCCAACCCCGCACCCCCCCCCCTCCCCCCCCCACCCGCCCCCACCCACCCAAGGCCTACGGCGCCGGCAACCTGCGGCTCATGCGCACCGTGCTCATCCGGGCGGTGCTGGTGTGCTGGGCGGTGTGCGTGCCCATCGTGGCGCTTTGGAGCAACGCGGGCCCCCTGCTGCTGGCGCTGGGGCAGTCGCCGGTGCTGGTGGCGCAGAGCCAGACGTACCTGAGGGTGGGGGGGGAGGGGGGGTTGGGGGGGGGGGGAGGGAGGGGGAGGGTGGGGGGGGTTTGAGGGGGATTGGGAACCCTTGTAATGTGCGCTGGCGCGCGTAGTCATGCCCGGGTCCCTTTGCTGGTGTTTCGCTTGCGTGCGCGACCAGCTCCTGACACACGCCTCCCCCCCTCCCCCCCAGGCGCTGGCCCCCTCCATGTTCGCCTACGTGCTGGCCGAGTGCGTGCAGACCTACCTGGTGGTGCAGGGCATCGTGCACCCCACCACCATCGCCAAGGTGGGGGGGGGGGGGAAAGGGGGGAGGGGGGAAGGGAGGAGGGAAGGGGAGGGCTGACTGCGGGGGCGGGGCTGGCCAGGAAGGGGTGGCCGCTGGATGCTTGTGCCCCGGGCCCGTCCGCCATCCTCCCGCCGCGTACGCCGTGCCCGCACCCCCTGAACAACAACAACCCGCACCTCCCTTCCCCTCCCCAGGCCATTGTAACGGTGCTGGGCCCCGTGTACTACTACGGTTTCATGTTCTGGTGGGGGAGGGAAGGGGGGGAGGGGGGAGGGGGGAGGGGGGGAGGGGGGGCGGAGGACAAGGGGAAGGGGTTGGGGACCGAAGGGGCCGACGCTGGGGCGGGGCAGGAGCTATTCTGGTTGGGGTTGGGGTTGGGGTAGGGGTAGGAGCGGTATAGGTGGAGCGGTTGAGGGTTCCGGCGCGCCTCTTTCCTGCCGGCATGCGGCCAGCACGCCTGACTGCGCTCTGTCGGCTTCAGCTATCCACCTTTGATGAACCACTCCTCCACTCCACCACTCCATGGCAATATCCCCACCCCCCCTGCCCATACCCCCCCTCCCCCCCCCCCAAAGGATGGACATGGGCCTGGTGGGCGCCGGCTACGCCTACCTGGCCTGCAAGGGCACCAACGCGCTGCTGCTGCTGGCGTGGATGGGGTGGAAGGTGGGGGAAGCTGGGGGGGGGGGGGAGGGGGAGGGAGCTGGGGGGGTTGTGGAGCTGGCTCAGCTGGGAGATGCTGGGGGTGGAACCAGGGAAATGCTGGGGAGGAGGTCGCTTGGGGAGGTACAGGGAGAATACCGGTAGTCAGGGGCTTGGGAGGAGGCTAGGGAGAGGCTAGGGAGATGCTAGAGAGAGGCTAGGGAGAGGCTAGAGAGAGGCTAGGGAGAGGCTAGAGAGAGGCTAGGGAGAGGCTAGAGAGAGGCTAGGGATGGGTGGAGGGGTGGGCCGACAATTCCCACCTGTGTTTCTGCCGAGCTGACGTTTCCGTGGCTTACGCGAGCAACCCTTCACACCACACCACACCCCAGATCCTCCGACCAGTGCAATCGTTGCACTTTGCTGGCCTTGCTTATCGCATAACTCGTCTCCCGGGTCTCCTTTCCCCAGATCCTCCGCGGGGAATCCATCGGCCGCTCCTCGGTCCCCGGCGACCCCACCGCATCCGACGGATCCGACGCGGAGGCCTCGCTCACGGATCCTGGATCCAACGCCCCCGCCGTGCTGAAGGTGCCGAAGCTGGTGGGATCCTCGGCGGCGGCTGGATCCGCTGCCGTACAGGATGGATCCAGCATGGGCCCGAATCCGCACGAGGAGCTGCTGACGTGGCCGCTCAACGCCAACGCATCGGCCCACGAGTTCAGCATGGACATGCTGGAGGGCCCGGACGGATCTCCGGTCGGATCCAGCGGATCTGCCGTACCATCCAGCTCAGGATCCGGATCCAGTCGTACCCGCATCGCCGCCGCGGCGGCGGCTGGCGCGGCCGCGCTCGTGCCCGCCGGCGCTGCTGCGGCGGCGGCGGCGGCGCCAACCGCTGCGGCGGTTGCCGTCGAGCCGACCTCGGTCGTACAGAGGCTCGTGGGCTTCGTACCAGCCGTACGGCAGCAGTTGGCGGAGGTTCTGGATCCGCACGCCTGCTGGGAGTACATCAAGTTTGGGATCCCGGCCGCCGTCATGTCCTGCCTGGAGTGGTGGGCGTACGAGGCATTAGTCATCATGGCGGGTAAGGTTGGGGCATGGGAGGGGGGGGTTGAGGGAAAGAGGCGAGGAAGGTGGGAAGGGCGAGTGGGGGGGAAGGGCAGGCAGTGCCTGTGGCTGAGCAGGGTGGGGACGAGAGCTGTTGTGGGCCGTGCCGGTCCTCGCCGGTTAGGTCCAGGGCTGACAAAGCCTTCCCCTGCGAGCCTGCCCGGCCGGCTATCATTTATGTACAGCATTCTACTGCAGGTCTGGGGGTTCGGCCGGGGAGTAAGGGATACGAGGGCTGCAGCTCCAACCAAGTCAGACGCCGAGGGGGTCAAGCGTGGGTAGCCAACTGCTTCCAAGGTACATCCCAACTCAACCCCCCCCCCTCTGGCCCCTCCCCCGCCACCCCCCTCGGCCCCGCCCCTGTAGGCTGGCTGCCCAACGCTGAGATCGCGCTGGGCTGCCTGGGCATCTGCCTCACCGTCAGCGGTTGGGTCTACATGATCCCGCAGGTACGGACCCCGATCCAGTGCGGCAGATGCGGCGCTCTGCCGCGGACCCGGTTCGCCCGGGGGTGTCATGCGCGCTCCTACCCGCTCCCGCTCGGCACACACACCTCCCTCTCCCCCGTCTCCCCTCCCCCCCTCCCCCCAGGCCATCTCCACCGCCGCCTGTGCCCGAGTGTCCAACGCCCTGGGCGCGGGGGACCCGGTGGCGGCCAAGGTGGGGCTCTCCCTGGGGGTAATGCTCCATCAAGATTGTGTCGACCTACGCCTCTGTTCTAGTGTGTGTTTAGGATGCGTAGGGTAGGCGCGTGATACGGAAGTGCAGTTGTGAGCAGACAGGCCGCGGGGAAGAAGCCTCAGGCAAACCCGAAACCCCAACCCGGCACCGATGGCAAACCTGACCAGCGACTGGCCGGCGTGTGTGTGCGTAGTAGTGGGAATGGGGTGCGGGTTGGCGGGGTTCCCCCCCTTGCCCTCGGGGTGCAGAGGAAGGGGTGCCATGGAAAGGGACCCCTGGGTGGTGGGGACGGGGGCGGTGAGAACAAGCGCTGCCCGCCCTGCCCGCCTGAGCTCCAGCGCGCACAAGACTCATCCCCTCCCTCCCAACCCTCCCCTTCCCTCCCTATCCCCCCAACCCCCTTCCCCCTCCCTCACCCCCCCTATACACAGCGCAACTTCCAGTCCGCCTACGCCCTGGTCTTCCTCACCCAGCTGGCCGTGGCCGCCTGCCTGCTGCCCAACGCCCCCCGGGTGGCCACCTTCTTCTGCGCCGACCCCCTGGCGGCCGCCCTCACGTCCACGCTGCTGCCCATCACCGCGCTCAACACCGTTGGTGAGGGGAGGGGGTGGGGGGGAGAGGGAGAGGGAGGGGAGGGGAGGCTAGCGACAGGGTGGGCCGGGATGGATGAGGGGAGGGAGGGTGAGCGCAAGCCGGAGGGACGGAGGGACGGCGGTGTGGCGCGTCGGGGTGGGGCACGGAGCCAGCGCGCACCTGCGCTCCCGCACCGTCCCCTCGACTCCGCATGCGCTTCCCATCCCCCTCCCCCCCCTCCCGCTCCCCCCTCCCCCCTCCCCCCCCCTCTCCCGCTTATCAGCTTCAAACACCCCCCTCCCCCCCCCACCGCCCCAGGTGACGGTATGAACTGCGTCCTCAACGGCATCCTCCGCGCATGCGGCCGCCAGGTGCGTGCCCCCCCCTTCCTTTTGAGGGGGGGTCCGAGGGGGGGACTCCAGGGGCCCCCTCGGATGCCAGTGTGTGCGCACCCTCCGTGTCCTCCCCCGCCCCCCTTGGGGCGGCGAACTCGGGAAGACAGCGCGAGAAAGGCAGTGTACATAGAGGCCGGGGGCGGTTTTGGCACCGACGCGCCCATACACACACGCTTTACCCCCCTTCCCCCCCTCCCCCCCCCAGGCCCTGGGCGCCCGCATCACGCTGGTGGCCTACTGGTGCTGCGGCCTACTGACACGCCCATAAACACACGCTTTACCCCCCTTCCCCCCTTCCCCCCCCCCAGGCCCTGGGCGCCCGCATCACGCTGGTGGCCTACTGGTGCTGCGGCCTACTGACACGCCCATACACACACGCTTTTCCCCCCCTTTCCCCCCTCCCCCCCCCCAGGCCCTGGGCGCCCGCATCACGCTGGTGGCCTACTGGTGCTGCGGCCTACTGACACGCCCATACACACACGCTTTACCCCCCCTTCCCCCCCTCCCCCCCCCAGGCCCTGGGCGCCCGCATCACGCTGGTGGCCTACTGGTGCTGCGGCCTGCCCCTGGCATACTTCGCGGCCTTCAAGATGGGGATGGGGGTCAAGGTGGGGGGGGAGGGGCGGGGGCCCCTTGGGGCAGGCCTTGGGGAAAGAGGGGGTTGATTGCCGATTTCCAGTCGCCGAGTCGCTTTCTGCGCAAGAGCAGCGCCCGCTCTCAAAACCTGGCGCTCCTTGTGGCTGGGCTGCGCTCCCTGTGCAACCACCTGGCAGCGCTGAGGCCAGCTCTGCGGCGCAGAAAGCTTGCAGCGCCATGCTTGCGGGTGGTGCCAAGCGCTTCCCCGTCCGCCGCTCCACCTGCCGAGAACCCGGAAACGCCGACCGGCTGAACTCTTCAGCCAGACGCAGCTGCGCCTCGCCTTTCCACGTGGCTTCGCGGTCTGGCCGGGCGCGACCGCATTGGAAGCGCGGCGCCGTACCAATCGCGCGCCGCAGTGGGCAAAGTCGGCTTCCACCACACGCTGCTTTACCTTACAGCATTCTCTCGAGCTGCCGCCCTTCACAGAGCTGAGCGCCCGTAGTCTGCTGCCCCTACCAGTCCGTGCCGCATCGACGCCTTACGATCATCGCTCGCGGGCAGGCCTTGGGGAAAGAGGGGGTGGATGGGGGCCCTGCAGCAAAGAAAGTGTCAGTGGCGCACCTGTATCCTTGCCTGCACCCCCATCTCCTGCTTACCTCCGGTATTCCCAAAAACACTTTCACCCCAGACTTCACCTCCTGCTTCACCCCCCCCCCCTCCCCCAAGGGCTTTGTGATGGCCATCGGCGCCACCTCCCTCACTCAGTCCCTCATCGTGGGCAGCGTCATCAGCAGGTGGGGGGGGGGGGAGGGAGGCTTGCGGGACCGTGCACACATGTCTTTGCCTCGGTTCTAGGGGGTGTGAGGAGCCAGCAGGGGGGAGAGGGAAGCATGGAAGCTCGCGGGATCGTGCGCACATGTGTTTGCCCCTCTAAAGGCCGTGGAAGGGCCGGAAAGTGCGCGTGTTTGCAAAACCACACACGGGGCCCGACTGGCACACTGCCAAAAACCAGAGATGTTACTCGGGGCAACTCACGGCGCGGTGGCGTCCGCCGGCACCTGCCCGCCCCTCCCCGACCCGCCCCCTCACCCAAACCCCAATGCCAACCCCAACCCCTTCTTCCCGCCCTTCCGCCCCCACCTCCCCGCACAGGTTCGACTGGGCCGGCGAGGTGCGCAACAGCCGAGAGCTGCTGTCCTCCATCTCCACATCGGGCGCCAGCAGCAGCGGCGGGGGCAGCGGCAGCGAGGAAGACGAGCGTCCGTGAGGAAGTCGAGCGGCCGGGGGGGGGCGGAGGCGGGGGCACTCCGCCGCCCTGGGAAGGCGTGTGGCCGTCAAGGGGCGGGATTGGCTGGCTTGAGGGGCAGGTGTGGCTCGACCCCGTCGGGGCCCTTACCGGGGGGCGCGCTGGCGGGGATCCTGCAGCCAGGATCCAGGTTTCGGGGTTTCGGGGTCTCGGATCCTGGGGCGACCGCGGGCTCGCTGTCCCGACGGTTGCTGTGAACCGCCGCCCCGACGGGGGCACTCGGACCGGCAGGTTCCAGATTTCGGGAAACGGGATCCGGGATCCGTAGGCAGATCGGGCTCGCCGCCCCAAGTTAGGCGGTGCACTCGGACCGGCAGGACACCAGAGCGGGGGGGGAGCGGTGGTGTCCACAGAGGCAAAGCGGCTGCGCTGGGAGGTGCAGGAGCGGGGTGAAGGGTGGGCGAACGAGCGGGGTGGGGTGGGGGGAAGGGACGGGCCGTGTGGGGATCGGTGACAGCAGTGCGTGCGGAGGGCGGAGCGGGGCGGGGCGGGGGTAGGGGGGTTGAGGGCGTGTTGCATTCGGCAGCGGGTGTACGGAGCGAAGGTCTGGGAGGGGAGGGGAGAGGAGGGGTGGCACGGATGCGGGCGGCCGGACGGGGGCAAGCGGAGGCCAGCGCTCGCAGCGCCGGCTGAGCTTAAGCTCAAGAGATATAAGCGCGCACTTTCATCCGGAGTGTGAATGGTGGCCGTGACACTGACTGGCTGAAGGCCGGCTGGCCCGGCCGTGGTGTGGGCTGTGTGGCACCCTCACGTTGTGGAGTGGTACGGCCCTGTTGGTGAGTTGGTGGGTGCGTTGCGCATGGTCCAATTACATACGGTGGCGCGTGTTGGCGTTTGTGTTTGTCCTGGTGTTGGCGTTGGCGTCGAGGGCCGTTGGGACGGTGGCGCGGCACGGAGCAGCGCGGTGCCGTCCGCCGTCCAGGGTCCTCCGCATGCCTCCGTGGCGTGTGGTGGCGATAGCGAGGGGTGGCACGGGCTGAGGGTTGAGGGCCGAGGGCGAAGGGTGGAGGGATCGATACATAGGTTGCACGAGGGCACGGGCACTGGCCCACGAGGGAACCCAGCTTCAGGGCTGAGGGCGGACGGGACCGCACTGGGCATGTGACGAGGGGCCGCGAGGCCGGACGGGCGGGGCATCCCGCGCGGGCGGCTACTCAGTACCCAGGCATCGGTGTTGCATGGCATAACGTTGGCGAGAGGCATGACGTTCGGAGTAGGCTGCGGTGCGCTGGTGTGCTGTGGTGCGTCAGGGCCGGCGGGGAGTCGTGGGCGTTGGGGCGGACCTCGGCGTGCCCACCCCAGGCTGCCGGACCCTGGATGGACCCAAAGGGGTTGCAAGTACTTGCAATGGCAGGAGGGAGGATGAACGGTGGAGGGCCCGTGCGTGCGCAACTCTTATTTCGTGAGCGGTGTTGCGTGCACAGGCGTGCAGTTGCATGCGCTGGGAGTGGGGCACGGATGGATGGGTCGTGAATGGGCCTGCGGAACCGCGGCGAGGTGTGTTGGAGGGGGTCGTGGGCTTGACACGCTCAGCCCTTTCCACTACGTGTCTCACTCTTGTAGCTGAGACAGCGGATACGAGGAACGCACTGTGGATGCGGGTTCTGCCGTGTCCGGCATAGGACGACTGGAGGGCAAGGGCAGGAGGGAGGTTCTGTGCTCGCAGGGGCCATGCAGCGTAGTCAGGACGTTGACGGGGGAGGGCAGGAGGGAGGTCACAATCGGCACAGGGGGGGGCTCAAGGCCTGGCCCTGCTCTCTACCAGGCCCAGGCAGTGCCTCTGTGAGCGGCCTGTGAAAGCAAGCCATGTGCCGGCTGGGGGACGAGGGTATAGCTTGCGCGTTGTACAGGCGGCAAGGGTGGGGACATAAGCCGGGCCGGACCCAGCTGGCCGGGCCTAGCTTAATCCATCGCCCCTGCGGGGTCCGTTTAGTCGGCTTGTGACGCGGCTTGAGGGTCCGTGCTCGCCGAGCCAGAGGGGGGAAGCTGCCACGCCTCGACGCCTGGCAGCTGTCACGGTGGCCGGTGAGGGGTCAGGCGCGGCGCACGGTGGGACGGGCCCGGGCCCCGGGGTGCGGAACTGGGACGGGCAGGCCGCGGAACAGGTCCCGCAGGGGGACTTCCCGCGGAAGTCGAGAAGCCGGGCGTGGCGCTAACCCAAGGTGCCGCATATACCCTTCATCCAGTCATCGGTAACTGTGACGATAACTCCATAGCAATGTCCCCCCCCATCACATCGCATAAAGATAGTCCGCAGTCCCGAAGCCGCGACATGCCCCCGATGTTCTAGAATGGAAGCCGAAGCCGCAGCCCAATTAGCTTGCCCTTACGCATGTGATCTAGGTTGCAGGGCAGGAACGCTGTGGCGTCGTGATGCTCGCAAGGTGCTGCTGCCAGGCGCTGAAGCGAACACAAGAGCCGCGTCTTCTTCTCGCGGCGCTGTGCGAGCGAGCCATAGGCCGCGCTAGGTTGGGGTAACTGTCAAATGACAGCGCACAGCTTCGGCAGCCTGCTGGGTGGTCCACCGTTGGTGTTGATTGCCGATTTCCAGTCGCCGAGTCGCTTTCTGCGCAAGAGCAGCGCCCGCTCTCAAAACCTGGCGCTCCTTGTGGCTGGGCAGCGCTCCCTGTGCAACCACCTGGCAGCGCTGAGGCCAGCTCTGCGGCGCAGAAAGCTTGCAGCGTCATGCTTGCGGGTGGTGCCAAGCGCTTCCCCGTCCGCCGCTCCACCTGCCGAGAACCCGGAAACGCCGACCGGCTGAACTCTTCAGCCAGACGCAGCTGCGCCTCGCCTTTCCACGTGGCTTCGCGGTCTGGCCGGGCGCGACCGCATTGGAAGCGCGGCGCCGTACCAATCGCGCGCCGCGCCGCAAGTGGGCAAAGTCGGCTTCCACCACACGCTGCTATACCTTACAGCATTCTCTCGAGCTGCCGCCCTTCACAGAGCTGAGCGCCCGTAGTCTGCTGCCCCCACCAGTCCGTGCCGCATCGACGCCTTACGATCATCGCTCGCCGACAGATGAGCGCCCTTGATGCCTCGTGTTAGCAGCGATATGCTTGTTTACGACCCAGTAGCTGAGCCCGTCACCGTCGATCTACCTGCTATCGAGTGCGAGGAGCGCGCCGGCCAATTCGCGGACGTAGGTGGCCTCTGGGCTCGGGACTTCTTGGGCTGGGCTAGCCATTGCCTTACCGACGCGCAATTGCGTAGATCAGTTCACTGGGGCGGTCGGTGCGTGCGGGGCCCTTACGGCGGCGCGTTCGGGTGCCTTCCACCACTGGCTTCGGCCGCTTTTGAGTGCGACCTTCGGTAGCGCTTCAAAGGCTGCGCGCCCGCTCTGTGCTCAATTGGACAATTGAGCACGCGGAGCGCTGCAATGCGCGACCAGAGCGCGGCGCGATGGTGGTCCGCTTGCAAAAGGAAGCTTTGGCCGACTGGCCGACTCAGTCGCTTGGCCGCGCGCGTCGCCCATCGCCCGTCACCTGGCCACGCATTGCATAAGCCTGTCCGTTGGGCTGGGTCGACCGCGCTCGGCGCGCCCTTTTCCGTGGTCGACCCGCACGCCGCCCGAATTCTGCCCGGATTCTTCGAACGCGCTGACCCCCCCTCCCGTTTCCCCCTTGCTTCGCAGTGCGTCAAGTTCCCGAGCTAACGCTGGCTTAATCGCGAGGGGACCTAGTGTTAGGAGCTGCATAATAGTCTTGTCCGGCAAACCAATTAGCAGAGAGTAATTCTTCCACAGCACACAGCCCACCAGGGACTCCCCAGAGCCCGTAATCAAAGATGACGACCGATAACATCCTGGCCGCGCCCATCTTCGAGGGCAGCGAGAAGCGCATCGAGGTGGACTTCCGCCTCGGCGCCAATGCTCCCTCGAACGGGCTGCGCGCGATCCCGCGCGAGACGCTGGACGAGCTGATGACGCTGGCGCGCTGCTGCATCGTGTCTTCGCGCAGCAACGAGCAGCTGGATGCGTACGTGCTGTCCGAGAGCAGCCTCTTCGTCTACCCGACGAAGTGGATTCTCAAGACGTGCGGCACCACCCGCCTGCTCAACAGCGTGCCGCGCCTGCTCGAGGTTGCCCGTGAGCTCGGCATGGAGCCGCGCCGCTGCAAGTACGACCGCGCCAGCTTCCTGTTCCCGGAGAACCAGGTGAGGGCTGGGGTAGGGCCCGCGCGGTTTTGCACTCCGTTTTACTGGGGTTCAGCCGCGGGGTTCGTGGCAAGCAAGCACACATGTATCTTCATGCTTGCTTCTGCGCGGCGCCTGTAGTGATCTCTCATACGGGGTCCCTAGCTCACCTGTCCCAAGTTTTCAGGCGGCGTGTCATTCCCTCTACCCCCACCGCAACCTCTGCCTTGTCCGGCCCCCCTCAACCTCACCTCACCCGCCTGCTCACGTCCCGCCCCTTGCCCCTCCGCTCCCCCCGCTCCTCCACCCGCAGCCCTTCCCCTACACGGCTTTCGAGCACGAGGTGGGCTTCCTGGACCAGCACTTTGGCGCCATGTGCGCGAACGGCGGCACCGCCTTCGTGCTCGGCGAGCCGTACCAGGCAAGTGCGGGCGCGATTCTTACTTCGTCACGACGCCTAGTTGCGTTTATGCCTTGTGCTGCTGCTGCTTTTTGTGCGTGCGAAATGCCAGTGCCTTGTGGTGCCTTGGCTGCGACCGGTCCTCTCTCTTAATGTACCTACCTGCGTCGCCGCGCTGACGCTCCCTCCGCCTCCGCCCCCTCCCAACCCTCGCCCCCCCAGGGTCTGCAGTGGCACGTGTACCTGGCCGATGACATGGCGCCCCTCGAGAAGAGCTTCAAGCCCACCTACAACTTCGAGATCTGCATGACGGAGCTCGGCAACGAGGCGGCGCTGCAGTTCTTCCGCGAGGGCAACCCCAAGTTCATCAGCCCGGAGCGGACCACGCAGGACACGGGCATCGCGGCGCTCAAGCCGCGGGCGATCATCGACGATTACGTTTTTGAGCCGTGCGGCTACTCGATGAACGGCATCGATGGCACCGGCCTCATCACGATCCACGTCACGCCGGAGGCTCACCAGAGCTACGCCAGCGTGGAGTTTTCGGGCTTTGGGGAGGACCTGGTGGAGCCGGTCCACGAGGTGCTGGACAAGGTTGTCAAGATTTTCCGGCCGGGCAAAGTCTCGGTGACCTTGCAGGTTGACAAGGTCGATATGGACGCGAGCGGCGCGTGGGGCGCGCTGACGGCGCTGCCCGCCGGCTACGGCCTGCAGGGCGTGGCCAGCCAGGTGTCTCCGTGCGGCGGCAAGGTGGCGTACTACACGCTGTCCGAGAAGCTGGCGGCGCCTGGCTCGCCCAACGGCCCGCTGCACCACGCCGCGTCCTTCCTGTCTATTGCCACTTCATCTCTCTCCGACTCGGAGAATGGCAACAGCAGCGAGCCCGAGGCCGGGGGTGACAACTGAGAGGGGCGCCGAGCGTGGGCGTGATCCGCGTGGATCTGGATCCGGACGGCTTGGATCTCGTGGCGTGGCGGTCCTTGGACGAGCATGCAGCTGCTTAGGCCGTGAGAGAGCTTGGGGCCCTTTGGGTTTTGGTGGACTATTGTATGGTGATGCGTGAGCCCTCGGGACGTGCGTGAGGTGGGAGGCGTGCGTGCGTGTACTCGATGAGTGGAGGGTGATCTCCTGATCTGGGTCGTGTCTTGATGCGGGCCCCGGAGGTGCTCGGACTTGACGCGTGCGCGTGCGTGCGTGCTCCCGCAGTCCCGGGGGCCGAGGGCTCCTCGGCTTTGCAGTGCATGGGCTTGTCGGGGCGCGCGTTGCGGTCGGCCGCTGGGCGTGGCTCGCCCTAGAACGCTTGGGTCCCAGGCACTGATGTGGTACCGGTTCCGTCACTTTGTGTGGCGCTTTTGGGGGTGTGTTTGCGGGTCTGGGGGCGCTTTGTTGGCCGGCTCGGCTGCGCACGTTCGCGCGGCCAGCCGGCGCTTGGGGCCGCTTCCCGCTGGGGCCGCTTTCCCGGGGTGTTTGCCTTGGTGACAGGGCTGATGGCGGACGGCAGCACCCGCCGCCTCTTTGCGGGGCTTTCTCGAGGTGGCGCGGTCGCTTGCCGCTTTTCCTGCCGTGTGCTGTGCGTGCGGTGCGCGCGTTGAGCGCCCGCATTAGGTGTGAGTAGCGAGGTTTGCGTAGGGTCTTGCCGGGACAAATGCAGTCGTGTCGCGTCCCCTCGCGGTGAAACGAGTCTTTGCGTGTATCGGGAAAGTAGCAGAGTTGAAGCATCCCTGAGCTTAAGCGTCCTTGAGTCGAACTCACTTGCAGTAGTTGAAGACCTTGCTTTGCAGTACGCCATGGCGAAATGGCGTATCCATTTTCCTTGGAGGGGGTGTTCATGAGGGTATTGCGGCGATTGCGGCGAACGGACCGGACTTGTGCGGGGGTGTACGGTGCGCGGTGCTTCACCACCGCAACCATTAGCGGGAAGTGACGCTCCGACCTTTGCTCGTGATGCGCCTCCCAGGGCTCGAGCGACGATCTCCACTGAGGCAGTAGTGGGCCTTGCCTCCAAGGTCCTTCCTCTTTGGACCGTAAGTTAGACCCAGGCCGCAGAGGCCCGGGATGTAAAACAGTGAGCCCTTATCACGCCCGCCTTCAAGTGCCCTGGCTCCCTGGCGGCTGGCTGGCTGACATGAGCTTGGCAGAGTCGCTGCTGTGGGGTTCCTGTGAGGGTGAGGTGGGCATAGCCCCCGCGTAGCACTAAAGCCTACGGGGCTTTCTGGCTCCTCATGGAGCGGCAGCAAAGCGCAATGCAGCGCGGTGTACGAGGGCAAGCTCGGCACCGGTCCTGGTCCCGGTGAGGGTCTCCTGTGCCCCACACCTCACATGAGCAGATGCTTGAGCCTGGTTGGGAATCTTGGGATGGTGGGCGTGTGGGGCCTTGCAGACCTTAAGCTAGGGCAGCCGGTTAATGTCCGTGCCTCCTACATGGTAGGCCGTCTGCCTCCACCAGCCAGACGAGACGGCTGCATGCGGCCCCGCTCAGCTGCACTACGGCTCCGCGCCCCTTTGGCCTCCCGACCGTATGCAGCCACCCGCGTGCGTGCCGCGTGCACTCACTACCGGTAGTCATCTCGCGGTCCCTTCGCTGCGTGCCTGGCCGCCCTCCAGCCTCCACCCCATCAGCCTGTGTACGGTCACGAGGGAGTCTCCCTCTCTCCCCAAATGTGTTGTGCGCTTGCGCCCCGGCGACCACCGCCCTTGAATGGAAGCCATGCCCTCCGCCCCCACCCCCCGCCGGCTTCGGGCGGCTTTGGAAGGCTTCGATGTGCCGCCTGGCTTTGAGGGACGTCGCTCTCTGCTCGCAAGAGCAGGGTTGCGGGTAGTCGCCAGTGCTCCGCAATGTTGATGCACTTTGCTGGCCTTGCTTATCGCGTAACTCGTCTCCCCTGTCTCCTTTCCCCCACCCCCCAGCCTCCCCCCGCCCCACCAGCCTGGGTACTGGCTGCCTCCCTCACCAGGTGCTGCGCCCCGGCGAACCCGACCATAAAGCACAAACCCCAAAGCCCCGGTTCAGGCCCGGTTGCTTCCTGCGCACGGCCCGGCGACCGTATGCAAAGCGCACAGCACGGCCGACCCACGAGGCCACACGCCACAGCCCCCAAGATCCCGACTAAAGCCGGCCCGCATTGCATGCTACCCAGTTCCCATGCTCCCCGTGGGAAGCGTAATGCGGCGACGGATCGTAGGCTGACTGATGGACTGGCGAAGGGGGGGGGGGACGAGAACAACGTGGTAGGGGGCCGGGGCGGCTGTGGAGGCGAGGGGGGAACGTGTGCAGCTACTGCGCGGTGCTGGCCTACGGCGAGCGGCTGGGAAGGCCTCAGTACCCCTCTCGCCCGCCTTTTGGAAGACATCAGCCCGTGCTCTTCGCGTCTATCCTGCGGCTTGGGTGACGGAACTGCTACCCTCTACCGTGTCCGGGGGGCTTCAAACTGATTCAGGAGGACTCAGGCGGGATGGCGTGATACGAAACCCGACCGGCATCGATGCACGCGGGGTCGAGCGTGCTTGCTGTACCCAAGCCCCACTCCTACGTGTACTGTGTCACCAACCCCTACACTTCACCACTGTGAGCCTGGCTCGCGAGCGAACGTACCACGCTCCAGTGGTTTTGTCACTGTCGCCCATACGCGACCATACACGCCGTTTTAGCGCCTAACACAGAATTGCTTACATGTACGTGGCGCGCGTCGGTGGGGTGCTTGACACTCGAGTGCAGCATTGCAGGGGGAAATGCCCTGCTTTGTAGGACTCGGGGCCGCACGCGTGGTTTCCTAGAGCTCTAATGTAGTCAGCGGTAGCTATGGACTGGCGGCTGGCCGTGGAGCGCGCCGCGCGCCTAGCATTCCTTGGCTGTCGCGTCGCGCGGCTTGAGGCGCTCGCCGCTTGGGCAGGTGAGTCGTATGAATTGTGTCGCACCTGAAATTCCGGGCGCTGCGGACCCCCCAACAAACACGCCAACACGCATGCGCCCGCCCCCACTTTTGAGAGCTTAAACAATTCGTCGACGAAACGCTGCTCTTCTCGCAGATACGCTCTGTCTGTCGCCATGGGGCTTCCAGCTGCTGTGGGCTGGCACGTTGCTCGGCGTGGTCGCACACCTCCTCGCCCTCGCCTCCACCCCCCCGCACCCCGCGCTCGCTGGCCCAAGTCAGCGGCTCGGCGCGGCCTGGCGGGGCATGAGCGGCTGGAGTTGGTCAAACGTTGACCGCCTGGTCGTGCCTCTGAGCTTTGCCGGCTTTTCGCTGGAGGTCCTCAGCGGTGCGCCTCCCGAGGCCCTGCCCCTGGGCCGCGCCATCCCGCTCCTGCTCCTCCTCTCCTTGGCGTTGCACAGGGTACGGCGGGGCGGGGCGCGGTTTCGGGCGTGCGTCGCTCCCCTCATCCCAGCAGCTTCTCATCCACACACGGGGCGCGGCATGGCACCGCCGGCATCTGGGTCGGATCAACGGGGCCCAAAGGCGGGCCTGGGATGGTCTGGGCCTGCCCGCACAGACCTGACCGGGCCCAAACACACCCCCGGGGGCACTGGCCGCTGGCGCTGGCGGGGCCCCACCCAAGCGGCTAAACCCGCCCTCCCCGAGTCAGCACCCCACCCTTCGGCCCGTGCCTGCCCTGACAGGGCCCCTTCTGGTCTCTCCTGCCCCGCCTGGGGGGGGCGCTGGTCCTGGACTTCGCCGGCTTCCTGGCGGCATTGGCGGCCGGCCACTACGGCAGCCCACACGCAGGTGCGTGGGGTTGGCAGTAGCCACAGGCGCACGCAGAACGCAGACTCAGATTACACGCGCAGAAGGAGTCCGGGGGCACACAGGGACAGGGCGGTCACCCGGAACTGCCGTGGCTGGGGCTTTGTTTGTTTCTGTATGAGTCCCTGAGCGAGCGAACGGGGAAAGGAGCCAGCTTGGGCGGGCAGCGGGCGGCTGCAGCCAGGGTTTGGCCATCTGGGTCGGGCGGGGGAGCGAAGGCAGGTGGAGGGCGAGGTCGTCCACAGGCCCAAGGGCGTGAGGACTGTGTTGCACACACGGGCTTCCTCGCGCTCCGCGCTCGGCTCCCTCTAGGCCCCCAACTCTTGCCCCTCCTTCCTCTTGCTCAAGTAATGCCCCCTCCTTTCCTTGCGCCGCGCCCCCCGCAGTGCTGGTCCACCTCCTCTCCTCCACCGCCGCCGCCGTCCTGGTCGTGTCCCTGGCGCCCCTGCTCAGCGGCCTCGCCCCGCCCCACCCCTCACCCACGACCCACGCGCCCGCGCGTGCGCTCTCGGAGCGGAGCATGCCGTGCACCCCCAGGGACCGTCGATTGGATCCCGTGAACGGGCGTATTCTGGGGGAGTATCCGGGAGAGGACCACGAGTTGTACGACAGCCCGGATGCGCACATGCGGCCGGGCCGGCCGAGGCCAGACCTGGCTGCAGCCCCGGCGGCAAGGGGCGGCGCTTCGGTGCACGAGCTTGACACGCTGAACACGCTGACCGACTTTTCCCCCATGAGCCCCCTCAACACGCTGGATACCGGCCGGGACTTCCATCTGCTCAACACGCTGCGGACGACCGACGGAGGGATGGGGCAGGCTCCGGCGACGCCGGGGGCTGCGGCTGAGGACTGCTGGGGTGGCGCGGATGCGGCGGGGCCGAGTGGCGACCCCCTGGCCCTCCCCGAGCCGCTCGTGGGGCTTCCGCCAGGTGGGGCTGCGGTGGTGGTGTGGGGCGCTCGAGGGAGCGCTGTGGGCGCCCCTTGCCTTCCGCTTCCCCTTCCCTCCCCCCTGTCCTGCCTTTCCTGAGCCTGTTCCACCACACTCCAAGCGCAACCCCGCCCTAGTGCCCTCGCTTGCGGCCAACTTCGCCACCTCCCATCCCCATCCCCATCCCCATGCCCTTGCCCCTGTTCGTGCGCCTGGGCCGCCCTCCCACAGACATCCTGCAGCTCCCCGAGAGAACCCTGTCCCGGCCGTACCGCCGGAAGGTCCTCATCGAGCGTCTGGTCTCAGCCCTGGTGCTGACGTGGAGCTCGGTGTGGGGCGGCTTCGGCGGCAGCGGCACGGCGGCGGCGCCGAGGTGGACCGGCGGCGGCGGCGGCGGAGCTGGCGGCGTGGCGGCGCCGCTGCTGCAGGCGCAGGCCGCCGCCGCCGCCCTGGCGGGCGTCGCGGCGGCGTCGCTGCTCACCCTCAACGGCCTGCTCGCGATGCTGTCGGGGCACATGTACGGCAGCTATTCGTCGTACATCAATTCCGTCGTACTGGTGCTGCACGCCGGTGGGCAGCTGGCGGCGCTGCTGGCGGCGCCGCAGCCGCGCAGCCGCGCTCTGCTCGTGCGGCTGGCGGCGGCGGTTACGGCCAACCTGATTAGTAATGAGGACCCGTGGCTCGCAACGGCGGTGCAGATGGCGGCGCTGATGGGGCTCGTGGCGGCGCTGGATGTGGGGCTGACGTGGGGCCCGCCGCCGCCGCCACTGGCGGCGGCGCCGGCGGTGGCGGCCATGGCGGCAGCGCGGGGCCGGGCCGTGTGGCTGACTGGGTGGTTGGCGCCGGTCGGTGCGATGACTAATGGCGGCTCCGGCGCGAACGGCAGCTGGGGCCAATGCGCCAGCGGGTTTGTGGCTGTGAATGGTGGCGCGCTGGCGGGCGACGTCGGCGCCGCCGGCGCCGCGGCGGCGGCTGGAGGCTGGCTGCCGGCGCTGTGCTACGGCATGGTGGCGGTTGGTGGCGCGGTCCTGTACGGCATCCTGTCCGGGGGCAAGTACGTGGTCACGTACAGGTGAGGCGGTAGAGGGGACAGTTCGCGGCTCTTGGCCTCCGAGCAATGTCAGGAAAATCAGTTCGCAGGGGCGGTTCGGGGCCGCTTATAGGACCCCGGCCACCTGATAGCAGGCATACCGATGGGGCCAGAGGGCAAGGAAAGACGTCACGTCTGAAAAGCGCCTGGTCAAACTGTTGCCCATTTTCAACCACGTGCAGGCTGTACCGCAAGCTGTACCTGCCGGAGTCGTACGGCAAGGCTTGCTTCGTCATCCTGCCCGTACCCGCCGCCGAGGTTGCCCGCCTGCGTGCGGTCTGCGCCCCCGCCGCCGCCCAACCCGTCGCGCTACCGCCCACTCCCTCCCGGCGCTTGCCTCCGGACAGCGCTGTCAGCGCACGCGTTTCCACGCCCCGGGCCCAGGCTGGGCCCGAGCTGGGCCCGGGCCCGGGCCTGGGCCCAGACCTGGTGCCCGTCATGGAGGCGAGCCTGGCCGTGATCCCGATGGTGGGGAGCAGCGGCGACACAGAGCCCGACTTCGCGAGAGGCAGGAGCACCCCCAACGTCTCGGAGCGCCGGAGCTTCAGCCTAAACGATCTGGCGTTCGATCGGACCTCGATGGGCGTGGGTGGCGGAGGCGGAGGCGGCGGAGGCGGCGGCGGAGGCGGCGGTGGCGGCGGCGTGGGGATTGGCGGCTGGGAGAGCGGCGGCAACCGGGCTGGCGCCTCAACGGGTGCGTCGCAGTACGCGGGTTTCTCGACCCCAGAGAACGTGCTCCTGCGTGCAACGACTGCGTCGCAGGCGCCAGGGGCGGATTCGGCGATTGTGTTTGACGCCGAGGGTGCCGCCGCGAGGCCCAGCCTGGAAGCGGTTTGGCGGGCGTCGGTCGCGACGTCGACGGCGGCGGCAGCAGCGGCGGCGGCGGCGGCGGCGTCACTGGCGGCGGCGCGGGCGCCGCCGCCGCTGCTGCAGACGGACCTGCTGCCGCTGGATGACGTGGCGTTCGCGGCCTGGCGGCAGCGGAACGACCCGCCGTCGCCTCGCTCGCCAGTCGGACTGGAGCCGCTGCGTGCGACCAGCGGGCCGTACAGCGGCCCGTTCGACGCCGCCGCCGCGATCCGCGCGTCGGGCAGCTTCACGTCGTACGCGGCGCCGCCGCCGGACGCCGCCGCCGGGCTGGCGGCGCCACGCGGTTCCAATGCCACGTCCGCCGGCTCCGCCGAGCTCCAACACCCACGCAGCACGTCCAGCCTCTTCTCCCCCACACGGCGCCAGTCCCACGCCGCGTCCCGGCCGTCAGACGCAGGCGGCAGGGGCTCCGGCGCGAGCGGCTCCGCCGCCGCCGGGCCCGCCGCCGAAAAGGCGGCGCCGCCAGCGCCGCTGGATGACGTGGACGAGGCTGACGTCATCAGCGGCCGCGTGGCGTTCCCGTCAGACCTGTCGCACCTGGCGGCCATGGGCGGCAGTAACGCCAGCATGGCACGTGAGCTGGAGCGCTTACTAATGATCCTCGGATCCAACGGGACGAGCAGCTCGGCCAACACGGCCTCTCTCCAGGGCATCGGCGCCGGCAGCATCTCCCGCCGCCTGCCCAGCCGGAGTCCGTCCGACGTGTCCGGACTGTACCGCTCAAGTCCGATTCCGTCCACGCAGATCTCCGCCCACCCGCTCAGCCTGACGGCGGACCCCCGTCCCGGCGCCGCCAGCGCCGACAGCTCCGCCGCCGCCACGGCCGCCGCCGCCCGCTTCGCCAGCGGCGACCCACCCGCCGGCGGCGCCGCCAGCGGCCTCCGCGGCGGGTCCTTCCTGGCGTCCGTAGCGTCCGCCTTAGTCATGGATCCGTCTGTGGCGGCGGCGGTGGCGGCGGCGGGTCTGACGCCGCAGGTCGCCAGACTCAGGGGCGCACCGGCCAAGGCCCGGTCGGACCTGGCGATGTGGCGGTACGGCACACAGGCGTGTGCCGTACAGATGGGCACTCCCGTTGCTCCCGGATCGCCCGGGTTTGACGCGCTGGCGACGGCGGGCGTTGCGGCCGCGCCGCGCCGCATGCCCCGGCGCAGCCCAAGCGATCTGTCCTACCTCAACCCCCGCCACCTCGCCGCCACTGCCGCCGCCGGCGCAGCTGCGGCGGCTGCCGTCGCCGCCGCCAACGCGCGTGCGCCCGGGGCCCCGCCGCCGCCGGGCCTGGGCCTGGGCCTGGGCCCGTCGCCGCTGTCCTCCACCGGCGGAGGCTACCCGCCGCAGGCCCGACCCCAGCAGTCGCAGGCGGGGGCTCCTTCGAGTCCGCAGTTGCAACAACCCCAACAGCTTCAGGCACAACAGCAGCACCACCAGCAGCAGGCGCAGCACCATCACCTGTTGCAACAGCAGCATCAGGTGCGGGAGCTGCAGCAGCAAATGCGCGAGCAACAGGCGCAGATGCGCGAGCAGCAGGCGCAGATGCGGGAGCAGCAGCAGCAAATGCGGGAGCACCACCAGCACCAACAACAACAGCAGCAGCCCACCGCCCAGCAGCTGCAGCAGCACCACCACCAACATATCCAACACCAGCTGCTCATTGGCTCCGGCCTGCATCCCCCGGCACTCATGGGCCGAGCCTCTTCCAACCCGCCCGAGCTCATGGGGGTCGCGGGCCTGGGCGCTGGCACGAGCGTGGGCGTGGGCGCGGGCGGTCGTCAGACGCAGACGAAGGGGCAGGTGCAGGTGCCGGGGCTGTCCCAGGGTCAGGTGCAGGGCATGAGCCTCGTCAGCAGCGCCATGGACTCCATGGCACTCCACCTGCTGGGTGAGCGGTCGCGGGAGGGCCTGTCTGCGTGTGAAGGGCTACTGTTGTAAGCCGGGCGCGGTACAGGCTGGCTCAGGAGGACTCAGGTTCAACCCACGGGGCGCATGCGACACACAGCTTCATTCCGCACCTGCCAGTTGGCCCCGCCCACTCCCCTCTCCCGGCCCCCACTTCCCTCTTCCCCTCCCGATCGCCCATCCCCCACAGGCCAGAACCTGATCATGCTGGGCAGCTCCAGCGGAGGACCCAACACCACTTTCCAGGGGGTCGGCCTGCGCAGCCCGCCCACCAGCGCAATGCAGCTACAGCTGCAGTACGGCCGCGGAGGCGGCGGAGCCGGGGCGGGCGGCGGCGAGGCAGGGCTGCGGCACGCGCAGCACGCGCGGCAGGGCTCGGGCCTGGACGAGAACGACTACAACCTGGAGGCGGTGGACGAGCATGCTGCGGGTGCGTTGCTTGCGTCGCGAGTCGCCTGCCTCTGCACGCAACCGTGGCGTCCACTGGCGCTTGGCATCCTCCTGCTCCTCTCCGCGGGACGAGCGGGCAGCAGCACGCCCCGCTCGCTCCCTGTCCTGGCCCGTCGCCCCGACAAGAGGCACCACACGACTCACTTCTTCGGCTCGACATGAAAAGAACTACCCTGTTTCCTCCGCTCCTCCCGTCCTCGCAGGCTCCACGCCGCCCTTCGCCGCCGGCACCCTGGAACCGGTGCCGGGCCTACGCACGCGGTCCTTCACGGCCGGCACCGCGGGGGCCGCCCCGGGGGGCCCGCCCGTCTTCTCCGCCCGCTCCTTCACCGGCTACACGGGCATGACCCCAGCCACCCTGCAGGCCCAGTACGCTACCGCCAGTCAAGGGAGCGGCCGCGGCAGCCCCCACGCCTCTGGCTCCCACGGGACCTCGGGGGCGGGCCGGTCGCCGGCAGGCGAGGGCCAGCGGCCTCGGGCCCTGCGGCCGCCGCCGCTGACCGCCTCGGCCCCCGCAGGCGGCGGCGGCGGCGGTGCGGACAGGAGTGCTTCCACGGACCGGACCGGCAGCCGGACTGGGAGCTCGGCGGCCGGTGCAGGGGTGGAGCAGTACAGCGGTGGCATCCCGTCGCCGGCGGCGCTGGCGGCGGCGGGCGGGCAGCGGGCGCCTGGGCAGTCAGACTCGGAGGCGGAGGCGGGCGAGCTCCTGAGCAGCGGCGGGCTGGCGTACGGGTCGGGCGGGGTGCCCACGGGGATCTCGAGGATGGGGTCGGCGGGGCACGATCGTGGCGGCGGCGGTGGCAGTGGGTCAATCCCTGCGACGAGCCGCAGCCGTATGCGTGTGTCTTGGGGCGACCTGGAAGGGGCCCGAGGCAGCGGCGGCGGCGGCGGTGGCGGCGGCGGCAGCGTCACGACGACGCTGACGGGAACCACGGCCAGCGGCGTCAGCCGGGGCAGCCACGAGCCGTCGTCGACGGCGCCTCTGCAGCGGCAGCCGCACCAACGGGCCGGCGCCGTCGGCGCCTCCCCAGGGCGTGGCCTCGAGCTGCCGGCGGCAGCGGCGGCGGCGGCGGCCGTGCAGGATGGCTCCGCGCCGTCAGCCCGATCCGGCGGCGGCGGCGGCGGAGCCCAACAGCTCACGACCCTGACGTGGAATGGATCCAGCCCGAATGTTGACGCGGCGTGGCCCGCCGACATCCCCGCCTCCGTAACGCCCACTGAGCGGCTGCACTGGGACCAGACGGCGGCGGCGCGTGAGCTCCTGGCGCTCTGGAACGCCAGCGGCGTCGACGACGGCAGGAGCGGCGGCGGCGGCGGCAGTGGTGCTGGCGGCGGCGCAGGGGCAGCCGGAGGCAGCGGCAGCATGCCGATCATGCCGTACCCGGCGGCGCTGAGCAGCGCCGGTGGTGGCGGCGGCGGTGGCGGAGCCGGCGGGCCGCCGTCGGCCTCCGTGAGCCGTCTGCTGGCGGGCGCGCCGGAAGATGCCGGAAAGATCCTATCTGCCGTACAGGAGGTCCCCGAGACTGACCTGCAGTCCGCCGTGTACGCCAGCGGCAGCGTCGCTGACGTCACCGTCAGCGGCAGCCAGCCGCTGCAGTCTGGCGGCGGCGTCGGCGGCGCCGGCGCTGCCCAGCCCGCCAGCGGCGGCGCCGCTGCCGGCTCCGCCGCCGCAGCATTCCTGTCCATCGGCCGCCGCCTGCCGACGGCGCGCGAGCGACGCCTCAGCCTCGTCGGCGCCGCCGCCGCCGGCTCCGCCCACATGCAGGTGTCCCAAAAAGCGGCCTCCAGCCCCAGCGGCGTCTCCAGCGGCGGCAGCCGCGCTCCCGAGCTCCAGCCTGCATCGGCAGCCGCCGCCGCCGGCCGGCCGCTGGCGGAGGCGCCGCCGCCGCCGCCGCCGCAGTCCAAGCTGAGCGCCGGCCTCAGCCTGCTGTCCCTGCTGCGGGGCCGGGGCAGCCGGCGGAGCCGAGCCACGGGGGGCGGCAGCGGCGGCAGCGGCGGCGCGGCCGGCAACGGCAGCGGCAGCGCCTCCTCGCCCAGCGGCAGCCCGGCGACGCCGCCAGGCGCCACCACGGCGGCGGCGGCGCTGGCGGCGGCGCTGGCGGCACAGCAGGGCAGCGTGGGATCTGCGGCCATGTCGTTCGACCAATGGGCGGTGAGCGCGCGCCGCAGCCGCTTCGTCTTGCAAGTTGCAACCCAGGCATTGATCCCCGTGTACGCATTGGCGCCTTGCCTGGCTGTCTCCCTGCCCCCCGTTGCGTTGCACATTGCGAAGGAATTGTTCACGTCCCTGCATACGCGGTCCTTCTGACGTGCATCCCCCCACGTCCTGCATGCACCATCGATGGATCACGCGATCCTCACAACATCCCGCCTCTCTCGTGTGTGCTGCTCCCGGTCTCCCTTGCCCCCACAGACCGCCGACGACCTGGCGGCAATGCTGATCGACCCCCTGCCCGGAGGCCCCACGCTGCCCGAGCCCCGCTCCGCCCCCGTTTCCGCCTCCGCCTCCGCCTCGCACAGCCCCTCCGGCGGCTCCGTTTCCTCCCGCGCCGCCACCCCTACACCCGGCGCGGACCCGACCGCGCAGGTCCCCATCCCCAGGCCCCGCGGCAGTGCCTCCGGCCGCCCTACATCCGCCGCGAGGTCCATTCCCGCCTTTGGCCGCACCTCCAACACCCCCAGCCCCCTCGGAACCAGCCCGGGCCGGAACCCCAGCCTGCTCTCTATCGTCTACCCATCGGACCCCGTTCCTTCGGGCTTCGGCGACGGCCGGAGCCTGCGGGAAGCTGAACCGTCGGGCGATGTGGGCGCGGGGCTTGGTGCCAGGTCCGCTGTGGCAGGGCCGGGGCCAGGGTCGGCTCCCAGGTCCGAGGGGCAGTTTTCGAGTGCAGCCGGGAGCCGTGAGGCCTCGGCCGCTGTTGGCCCCAAGAGCGAGGGCGTCAGTCTCGGCGTGGGCTCCCTTGGGGGCACAGCGGTGGCGCGGCCGGCGGAGCCGGCAGCTGCACGGGGCCCGGCCCCGGCCCCATCCGGGAGGGGCATGGAGGGCGCCGAGGCGGCCGCTTACGGCGTGGTGGCGCTGCAGTGGGACCGCGGCTCCACCACCTCCGAGCTCCACCGCGTCCTCTTCTCAGGCAGCCCAAGCCCCGGACCCGGCCCCGGCCCCAGCCCCGGACCCGGCCCGAGCCCCGGCCCGAGCCCCAGCGTCGCCTCCGCTCTTGGCATGGGTGGCCCCAGCGCGCCGGGCGGAGGGCCCGCATTGGGCCCAGCCTGGCCCGCCGGGCCCGGGGCGGGCTCGGCTGGGCCCGGATCGCCGCGGGCGGTGGCCCTGGGGCGGACTGCGGCGGCGGTGGGAGGGCTCGTTGAGGGGCCCCGGGTCCGTGGGTCCCCCGCTTCTACCAACGTCGAGTTCCAGCGCTCCCTCTCAAACATGTCCTCCCACTCCTCCGCCCAGTCCAACGCCCAAGCCATAGGCCTCCCCGCCGCCGCCAACGTCAACGCCGCCGCCAACGCCGCCGCGGCGGCTGCCCTGCAGGGCTCGGGCGCACCGCCGTCGCGCATCGCCGCGGTCGTGGCGGCGGCGGGCCCCTTTGCGGCCGGGAGTACCGCTCGAGAGGGCCGGCCGGCCTCAGGCAGTGCGCTGGCTCTAGCAGGGGCCTCGGCATCGGCCGCGTCGGGCCCGGGCGCGGGCGCAGTGGCGCCGGGCGTGTCGGGGCAGGGGCCGAGGCTGCCGCCAAACTGGGGCGCCGGCGTGGACTGGAGCGGCCAGCTCCGCCCGCCCCACGGCTTCTCCTCCCCTGCGGTGGGCTTCGTGGCCCAGGCGCAGGCCCAGCTCTCTGGAGCTGCCGCGGCGCCAGCCGCCGCCGCCAGCGCCGCCGGCCATGCAGCGGCTGCGGCGGCGGCGGCGGCGGCGGGGTTTTCCTCGGGCCTGGCGGCGGCGGCACCCGTGGCGCCGCTGCAGCCGCATCAAGGGCCCGGCTCGCCGCCGGTGTCCCGGCAGCCCGGCAGCTTCCTGGCCTCGCTGGCCGACGCAACCCACCCCGACCTCCACTGGCACATGCAAACGCTGACGCAGACGCTGACGCAAACGCCTACTCTCGCGGGGACCGGGGCCCGCGCCCTGGCAAATCCTGTCGCACCGGGCTCGCCCCTTCCGGCTCCGGCCTCCCCGGGAGGCGCCGCTCCGGGGCCCACCCCCGCGGCCGCGGCGGCGGCGGCAGCGGCAGCGACCTCGCCTCCGCCGCGGCTGTCCGTCGGTGCCATCGTCGGACTGACGGACAGTGCCTCTCAGGCCCAGGCCCAGGCCCAGGCCCAGGCCCAGGGCCGGGGTCAGGAGCAGCGCGCTACGGTCCGGCCCACGCCTGGCCGCTCCCCGTCCGTGCCCAACATGTGGGTGCGGGGGACCCAGACGCAGCCCCTGCCGCTGCCCCTGCAGCCGCCGGGCGCTTCCGGGCTGCCGGGGCTGGCGGCGGGCGGCCCGGGCAGGCTGCAGGCGGCGCGGAGGCTCGCGGGCGGGGGCGGCGGGGGCTCCGTCCGACGCACCAGCTCCATGGGTGAGTGAGGCGCTTGGGGCGGGGGGGCGCGGGGGTAACGGTGCTCTTTTGAGCTTTGGGGCCACGGGGGCGTGGGCATAGGAGGGGGTGCCGGGGGGAGGCCGTTCGGGGATGTGCGTCGTCATCGCTGCCGCCTGATTCCACCTCGGCTGTAGAAGGTCTGCCTCCTGGCGGGCCCTCCGTTGCTGGTATCAACCTCAAGCCGTGTGGGCCCTCCCCCCGTGTCCCGCAGGCAAGAGCCGGCTGGGGTCCATCACCTCTGTCGGGCCGGGCCCAGCTATCGGGCCCGACCCGGGCCCAGGCGGGCCCGCCGCACTCGCGAGCCCCACGACACCCACCCTCGGCAGCCCTTCCTACGCCCCATTCTACACCCCTAGCTCCACGGCCCCCGGCGGCGCGGACAGGGCCGGTCGGGGCTCGGTCGCCGGCAGCGCGGCCAGCAGCTACGGGCACCTTCCCAAGATGCGGGAGAGCCAGGTGTTCATGGCGGCTGCGCTGCCTGCGAGCAGCCTCGTGGGGGGCGCGAGCATCAACGGCGAGGCCGAGGGCGAGGGGAGCCCGGGTGGCGGTGCAGAGGCGGACGCTGGCGGCGGCGGCGGTGGTGGCGGGGGGAGGAGGCAGGAGACCAACGAGAGCACCTTCGCCACCGCTGCGGGGCCGTCGATGATCGTGCCGCACGGCGGCCGGGGCATACTGCGGCGCGCGTCGATGGACGAGCGCATGATGTCACAGGTACGGGCAGTACGGCATCGCGCGTGCTGTGCCGTACAGGGGGGAGTGCAGGGTCGCCGCTGGCTTGCCGTCACGGGGTGGAGGGCGCGTTACGGGGAAAGGGCGCCGTGGCTCGGACCTTGCCCCGCGCATAACATCGGCCTCCTCCCCTCACCCCCCCTCCCCGACCCTCTCCCCGCAGCACCGGGGGGTCCAGCCGCACCCCCACCCGCCGCTGCAGCACTGGCCCTCCATGGGCGCGGGCGGGCGCTCCTTCCGCCACAGCCTGGAGCCCCTGCCCGAGGACCAGCCGCGGGTCGAGAGGTGCGCGAGGAGGGGGTGGGTGGGTGGACGGCGGAAGCCTGCGTGTTGCCCTCAGCCCCAACCTGAACCGTGAGCGGCCAAGGCGGACTGCTGGGAACCTATGCATCGTGCGGTACCCGTAGCAAGCCCCGGTATACGCGGACCCTATACGCCAAACCCAAATGGACACAAGCGAGACCCTGGCCCCCGTGTATGCATTGCTTCTCGCAACCAAGCGTAGCACCTGCGCCTGCGGAGGGCCAGGGAGGGCGGCCGGGCACACGTCGGCATGGGTAGCCCTGCGCCCCCGCGCCCCTGCGCCTGTGCCTGCTCCGAAGCTGGCTGAGCCGGCCGCCCCTACTCCGCCGTCCGCATGCACAGGCCCTACGTCCCCAGCCGGCTGTCGACCGACGGAGCGCGCATCCGCCTGGCTCTGGGCGCAGGCGCGGGCATGGGCGTGGGCCGAACGGAGTCTGGCCCGGGGGCCTCGAGGGAATCTGCGGTGAGTTGGGGCGGAGGCAGGCCAAACTCCTTGCTCCGCACTGGTAGCCTTCCTCCTCCTTCACCGCCCGAACGTGCGCTTGGCTTTCTTTCCTCTTTCACGACCCCGCCCCCCGACCCCGACCCGCGACCCCGCGACCCCGACCCCGACCCACGACCCCCACCCACGACCCCCGACCCACGGCCCCCACCCACGATCCCGCGACCCCAGGCCGGCTCCGTGATGACGGGCGTCTCCGCCAGCGACACCTCCCTGCAGTCCCTGGCTGACGTGGCGCTGGGGGGCACCTACTTCTGAAGCCCCTGACTCCGGTGAGCGGCATGGGTTCGAGGTCGAGGCAGCTGCGCGAGTCAGGTACCATGGGCAGGAGGAAGGGATGGAAGTGGATGCCGATGCATGGGAGGCGGGGTTTGGGCTTGCGGTTTCCCGTGGCAGCGAGAGAGGAGCGAGAGAGGACTGAGGTGATTGTAGCAGCCTTGTTGTGGGCTGGACTTGCGCGCTCCCGTGGGAGCAATCGATGGGGTGCATGGCTAAGGGCTGAGGATCGGGGTCCGTTACTTTATTGAAAGTCAGGCGGCGGGAAGCCCTCTTCCTAGGACTGGGGCAAAACGTGGTGACCTGGGCCTGAGCTTAGCGCTGCGCCAAATAAAGCTGGACTGAGGCGCAGGAAGGAGGCGAGCGGGGCGCGGGCAGGATGCGGCGGGAGTCACGTCAGCCTTGCTGTACTGCGTTTGCGATCTTACGTGATCTCTGCGGCGGGTCCACGTGAGTGCCCGTAGATCATTTGCACAGTGTAGGCGAGAAAGGGATTGGCCGTTAACGTGTAGCGCTTGCGGGCGTGGTCCAAGGTCGTCACTTGGACCCATAGGGGACAAGCTCACACGGGGCTCTAAGCAGGGATGATGGATGGCCGTTTGCGCTGCGGCCCTTGCAGCCGTCATCCTTGGGCAGCACTATGTGCTCGAGGCGACAACCTCACAAGGACTGGCACCGGGTGTGGGCGGAACGCTTTGACCTGCATGTGCTGAGTGCTCGTAATTTCTTTTGCGCCCTTTGGCTTGCAAAGGGGGGCGGGTCCCTGCCAGCTTGGCCAGGGCTGCGAGTGGGACGTCTGGTGAGACGGCAACTGGTGGAGTGACGGCCACCGTGGATTGCAACAGTCCAAACTGCAATACTGTGTTCGCCCTCACTGATGCTGGAAGTCTTTGGTGCCTACCTTTCGTTCGGGCTTGTGGCCTGGGCCTTTCGTTCACTCTGTCCATTTGCTTTGCGCGCTCCTACAAAGCGTACCCGATTCGTGTGGGTCGGGTTGGGGGCAATAGCTCGTGAGCTTTACTTGTAGGCGGGGCGGTGTTCACAAGCCTATCCCTGTGATCCTGGTGACGTGCTGCTGGTGCTGCTCTTCATGTCCGACCACCACCCTGTGGCGATGCTTGGCACGGTCGCCAGTCCGTATCCCCCGCTGACGCATCGGAGCGCTGGGATGTGGGACGTGCTGTCCGATTGGGTAGGCATCTGCACCACATGGCCTCGCATTGCTGAGCTCGAGTGTCTCAAGGGGCGAGGGCGGTGTGGACGCGCGTCATGCGTCTTCCGCGCAGCCCTCTGAGCTCTGGAAGGCTCTGGCGGTGTGCGGTGATAAGCGTTGTCGCACTGTGCAATGATCGAGCACTGGCTTCGAGGAATGGGTTGTTGGATAGGATGGTTGGGGCGGTCGCGGTTGCTGAGTAGCGCAAGGGGCGACAGAGGGAGCCATGCACGCGGGATGTGCAGGCGGGAGATAGATCCAGGGCTGGATTTTGGCGGGCTTTCCTTCCCTGGCTTGTGCGACTCAGCTCTGCAGACCCAAGCGCTTTGTAGCTAATTTGCTTCCGTGATCCCTGTGCCCGCGCTGCACCTATTTATTATAGACCGCTTAGAGTCGCCACCCCCCGCGCTCGGCGCCGCTTGCGCGCCTAGCTCGCGCATGCCCCACAGCCCCGCTGCTGCACGCAGCCGATAGATGTATAGCCAGCAGCAGCTGGAGCTGGGCGGGGGGAGCGACTGGAACGGCATCCCTCTCAGCCAGCCGCGGCCCGCGACCGGCGCGCGCTGCAGGCCTTTCGCTGGTCTGCTGAGCGGCAGCCAGCAGCAGCAACAGCCGCAACAACAGCAGCCGCAGGCGGCTCAGCACCGGCCGGGCTCGCAGGGGAGCAGCGCGAACAGCGGACTGCCGCAACAGCGCCACCTGCCCGCGCCCTACGCGCACAACCAGAACCATGTCCCGCAGTCGCAGCAGCAGCAGCAGCAGTCGCAGCGACCTGGGTCCGCGGGCGCGACAGCGGGCGCTAGCAAGGGCTTCACCAGCATCTCGGGCGCCTTTGCTCCCCCGCAGCACAAGCCCGCGGCGCTACAGCCGCAGCCGCAGGCGCTGCAGCGCCGGCCCTTCTCTGCCGGCGGCGGCGACGGCCGCGGCTCCCAGCCCGGCCTCGCCGCTCCTCACTCTGCTACAGCCGGCAGCGGCCTCGCACGTCCCACCACAGCCCCCGTGGGCGCGCCACCGCCGACCCGACCCTCTTTCGCTCCCCTGGCCCTCCGCCCCACGGCCGCCGCCGTCGCGGCCGGCGGCTCCGCCGCCGTCATCCGACCGCCCAGCGGCGGGGCCGTGGCGGCAGCCGCTGCCGCCGCGGCAGCGGCGGCGCCGCTCTTCACCGGCGGTAGCCTGCAGATGAGCCAGAAGAGCTTCGACCAGGATTTCCACCCCTTCTTCCCGGGTAGCGGCAGCCAGGGCTCGGCGGCGGCGGCGGCAGCGGCCGTCGACGTGCGGGCGTTACAGCAGCAGCGGCCGGGCTCGGCCCACGGCTACGGCGGCCGACCCACATCGGCCGACCCACATCAGTACACCCTCCCGCAGCAGTACAGCTCCGCCCAGCCGTACAGCATGAGTCAGATCCCGCTCAGCCAGTCGTACATGGACGGCGGGTACGGTGGGGGCGGCGGCGCTATGGGCAGTGGCTCGGCGAGCCAACCGCCGCCGCCGCCACCGGATTACGGCCAATCCCAACAGATCCAGTACCAACACCAGCATCATCTCCAGCCGCCGGCATCCCACCAGCCGCATCCGCATCCGCGTCATCTGCCGTACGAGGATGCGATGCAGCAACAGCAGCAGCAGCCAGCTCACAAGCAAGCGGCGGCCGATGCCGCAGCACTGCTGGCCGCCGCCCAGCCGCCGCCACCGCCGCCGATGTCGGGAAGCGCCGGATCGGAGCAGCTGGCGGCGACGGCAGCCCCGTCGGGGCAGTTCACGGAGGGCGGCGGCAGCGCGCCCGCCGCCGGCACCGCCGCCCCGCCAGCCATGACGCCGCCGCCGCCAGCCCCGCCGCCCCACGCGCCCCTCACCGACGACCCGCCGCGCGGCCGTCCCGTCACCGCCGCCGCCCCAGCTGCCGCCGCCGCCGCCGCCTCAGCTGACGGCGAAGACAGCGCCAGGGCCAAGGAGACTCCCGTCGCGGCGGCGGCCGAGACCGCTGCCGCTGCCGCCGCTGCGACGGCTGCTGCTGCCGCCGCCAGCGCCGCTGCTGAGGCCGCGGGGACGGCGGCGGCGGGGGTGCGGTCCCAGGTGCAGGGTCTGGAAGCTCGGGTGGCGGAGCTGGCCGGGGGCCTGCAGGCGATGGCGGAGCGGGCTGCCCGGGTGGAGGACGTGGCAGCGCTTTGCAGCCAGGTGGGGACGTGGGGAGGTGTGGGGGTGGGGGGGAAAGGCGACAAGGGAGCGATTGGGCGGGTTGATGGGCGGGCGGGTCATTGGGTTGGCAGATGGGTGAACACGTGTGCGCCATGCATGGTGTGCGGGGAGGTGTGCAGGTGCATGGGGCGGCTGTGCTGTGAGCTGTGTGACCGTGTGCCGCGGTTGAGCCCCGCCCCTCCCTAGTTGAGGCCCAATTGGCCCCGCCCCTCACCCGCCCCTCAACCCCCTCGTCCTCCCCGCCCCGCCTCCGCAGCTGTCGTCGTGCCTTCCCGAGCTGGGTCAACAGCTGCGCACGCAGGTGCGAGGGGTGTGTGCTGGGCGTTACCATTGTGGATATATGGGGGTGGGGCGTGGCTGCTTGGCCCCACCTTGGCAACGCGCCCGCAGTCCGTGCGCTCACTTGGCGACATTCGCCTCAACTTGCATTCCGCCCCCTGCCCCTGCGCCAGGGCGCAATGCTGCAGAGCCTGGCGGATGCGCATCAGGCGGCGGCGGAGGCGGCGCAGCGGCAGCGGGCCGAGGCGGCGGCGGCGGCGGCGGCGGAGCGGCGGGTGGTGGTGCTGCGGGACGGAGCGGCGCAGACCTCCCCCGGGCTGCTGCTGGGGCTGGGGCTGGTGCCGGCCGGCAGGGTGGGTGCCTGCACTGGATTGGATTGGGGCGGATGGGGCAGTTGGTCAAAAGGTTCATGGAGCGAAATCGGCCTCTGACGTGCTTGACCCACATGCCTGCCCTTGCCGTCTGGTCACCGATACTAATGCTCACGCTCACACCGCATGCGCACACAGACGCATTCTCACCTTTCCTCCATCCGCTACCCCCCCACACACACAACCCTCCCCAACCACACATGCCCAGGTCCCGCCCGCGGAGCTGCCGCCCCCCGCGCCCGGCACCCGCACCCGGCGGCGCCGCGTGTCCACCGCCTGTGTGACCCAGTCGGCCGTGTTCAGCGCCGAGGGCGGGGGCTTGGAGGAGCACCGCGAGGAGCGTCTGGTGGTGGTGCAGGAGGAGGAGGAGACGGACAGGGACAGCGAGGATGATGAGGAGGATGATGATGATGAGGGGGGTGCGGGCGGCTACCGCACGCCCGGCAGCGGTGGTGGGTCTTGGGCTGGGGCTGGGGGTGGGGTGGAGGGCGCGGCTGAACGGCTCTCTGGGGCGGCAGAGGAAGAGGAGGGGGCGGGGGTCTAGATGACAGGCTGTGCCAGCGCATCGCAACATGGACTACTCCTGGTACTCCACCCACGTCGTCCCACCCCCTGTCCGCCCCCCGCCGCCGCCCCCACCCCACCCCCCCACCCCCCCAGGCTCTGGCTCCAGGCCCGGCCGCCGCGTGAGGTCGGTGGTGCACGTGCGCACACTCACGCACACCCACACGCGCGTGCTGGTGAGTGGCGAGGGTGGGGGTAGGAGAGGGTCCAGGATAAGGGGGGAGGGGTCATGTGGCAACAGCAACAGCCACGCTTGCAGTGAGTGCAGCCTAGCATGAGCGCTGTCATGCTCACGGGCACGATGGCGGGGGGGAGGGAGGGACGGCGGGGGAGAGGACAGGGTGCAGGCGACGGGCGAGCGGCTCAGGCCCCCAGGGCGCTCAGGCCCCGCGCCTGCACTGCACTCCGGCGCCCAGTCCCCAATAGCGCATCCCGTAGGGACTTCTCGTTATGTCCCAAGGGGCGCTGGTGGTCCCCCGGGTGCTTCTAGGGCCGTGTGCTTGACCGCAGCGCCCGGCCCCCTTCTGCCCCCAACCCTAAACCCAACCCTAAACCTAAACCCTAAACCGTACACCTCCCTCCCCACCTGGTGCCTCAGGAGCCGGAGGTGGAGAAAGCCGCGCACGACCATCGGCCAGGCGCGGGCGTTACGATCGAGGAGGTCGAGGAGGAGCAGGAGGAGCCTCAGCGCCGTGCGGAGCTTGAACTCCAGGCCCAGGCCCGGCCGCCCACGCGCCGGGTCGGCGGCCGAGGCGGCGCCGGCGGCAGCGCACCAGCACAACGCCTGGCACTGCCCGCGCCGCCGGCGCCGCCGCTGCAGCAACCCGAGTGCGAGCGGCCGCACTCGCGGCGCCGCCAGCCGCTGCCGCCGCCGCCAGCCGTGGCCGGGGCGCTGCAGCGGTCGCCGCTGGCGGCGGCGGTGGCGGCGGAGCGTCCCGCGCGCGGCCGCCGGGCGCTCCCCACCGCGGCCGTCAGCCCTGCCAAGCCCACCGCCGCCGCCGCCGCCGGTGGCTGTGGGCCTGTGCCCGTGGTGCCGCTCGCTCTGCGGCGGGAGCGCCGCAGCGCCAAGACCAGCGCCGCCGCCGCCGCCGCCGCGACGGCGGCAGAGACCGTGACGGAACCCACAGCTGCCGGGCCCGCCAGCCGCCGGCGCGCTCCCAAGCGGCCCGCCGCCGCCGCTGCCGAGCCGGCGCAGGCGGCCCCCGCTGGCTCCGGCGGCGGACGCCGCGCCGCTGCCACCGCCGCTGCCGCCGCCGCCAGGGCCGAGCCGCGAACGGCTGCCCGGCCCGCGCCGCGAGCCCAGGCCCAGACCAAGCCCCAGCCCCAACAGGACGCCTGGGCGGCCCTCGTAGAGTCACAGCCGCCGCCGCCGCCAGCACCTGCCGCCGCCGCCGCCGCCGCCGCCAAGACCTACGCCAAGCCCGCGGCGCCGCCACCAATGCCGCCGCCGCAACCCGGTGCCACGGAGGCGGCTGGCAGGCCCAAGACCTTCGCCCGCCAGGGCGCCGCCGGGGCTGCCAGCGGCGACGCCGTCGCCGCCGCCCTGCTCCGGCTGGAGTCGGGCGCCGGCGGCCACGCAGGCGGCAGCGCCGCCGCACCCAGGGGCAGGGCGACGGCGCGGGCACCCGCGCCAGCGTGGGCACCTCCGTCAGCGGCGGCTGCCGCCGCCGCCGCCACTGGCTACGACCGCCGCTTCAGCAGCGGCATCACCGGCGGATCCTCCTCTTGCGACGGCACAAACAGCGACGACCTGACGCCGCCGGCGCCTGCCCCGCCGCCGCCGCCGCCACCGTCCCGCCGTCCAACGGCCGCTGCCGCCGCAGCGCCGCCGCCCGTCCGCGCCGCCACCGCCGCCGCCGGCGGCCGCTCCCAGGCGCAGGCGCAGGCCGGCGCAGGGCCCAAGCCGGCGGCGCCTGCCCCTGTGGCGGCGGCGGGCGAGGAGCGGGAGGAGGGGGAGGACGAGTTTGCGCGCGTGGTGGCGCGGCGCATGACTAAGCACCGCCAGAAGCGGATGAAGATGATGTTCGCATCCACGCAGGCGGAGGCCTACTTCTGAGGCCCCAACCGGGCAGAGGCCTGCCTCTATGGGAGAAGCTAGGGTGGAACCTGAGGGGTATTGCCAGTGTGCAACCTGCAGGGTAGGGGGGCAACCACCAACATTGCAGGCGGAGGCCTACCGCTATGACGGGCTAGGAGGCGTGCTGGTCGTTGAAGCGGCAGGGTCCCAGGGCCGCCGAGACTGGAAGCACAGGCGCAGGGCTGCGTGTGGCGGAGCGGGGATCAAGGCGAGGTGCAACCGGGTCCACCCCTGACCGGGTCTGGCTCCGCATTCGGCCGTGGGAACGTGGATGCGTGGGTAGGGCGAGCCAGTACACCCCAGGGCCAGGGGGAAGGAGAAACGGGCGACGAGGGTGCGCGAAAAGCAAGGCCAGCAAAGTGCGACGAATGCACTGGCGAGAATGAAGCTACCCGCAACCCAGGGCCAGGGGGCCCAGGGCAACCAAGTGTGTGGGTACATGGCAGTAGGTGGCAGGCGGAGGGCCGGGCGCGGTAGGCCGGGCTGATAGGGGAATTTCGTGGGGGGGACCCATGGCGGGGGAAGGCGGAAGCTGGCAGGGGATGCGGTGTGTAGATGAACGGGTACGGAGGGGCGCTTGGGGATGGAGGTGACATTGCTCCAGGGATGGGCGGGCGGTTGTTCGCAACGTGTCGCGGATAGCCTGAATAAAGGACCGGGCACTCTCTGGCCTGGGCTCTGGCCTGGGCATGCAGTCTTGGGGTCTTGCAGAGGTTTGGGATACGCCCAACCGCGTCCATCCGTTTGGCGTCGCTGTCTCTCAAAGGCATCGCAGACAAGCTGGAACGGCCGTAAATTCTCCTGAACGTGGCTACGCGAGCCTACATCGGTCTGTACCTGGGAGTGGACGGTAATGAGCGCGGATCGCGCCTGTGCGGTCTCATTCGGCGTGCGGGGCCGCAAGGGGGGCCGAAGGGAAAGCCGCACGCAGGAGGGGGAGAGGTGCGTGCCAATGGAACTGCCCGAAACCCTGCGCCCAGTTTCTGTTGCGGCTACAAAGGAAAGGGCAGGGTCATGGCTTCAGACGAAGCTGAGGTGATCGGCAGGGCGGCCTGATGGGCACCAGCGTAAGTAAAAGTACCGTGTCGACAGTCTTCATACCCAGTCAGTTCCTCTAAAACGAAGGCCCCTAGATACGTCCAACACAATAACATAGCAGCTCCGCAGCTCTTGTCTGGTCTCTCTGAAGTGTGGACAAGCGGTAGTACACACCCGACCCAGCTGAGGTTGCTCTCCTAGCAAGAGCCTTGTGAGGATGAGTGGAGGCGGCAGCAGCGGCGATGCCGCGATTGAGCGTGCGCTGGTGAGCTGAATGCCAAGTGTCGAGCAAACCGCAACTCTCCTCCTCCAGTCGAGGCACCACTGAACCCGTACCTGCGGTGTCAACATCTCACAGGCGGCACTCTTAAAGGTGGAGGCACCTCCGACTGTGGACGACGTCCTACGGCAAGTCGGGAGGATGTGGGCTGCCCAGTCCGCGTTTTACTGGTTCCTTAGCGCTAGCGGACAAGCCTTTCGAGGTTGCAGCTGTACTGCTATCAAGCCCTTGCAGCGCCCTCGCTTCCGGAACGCGTGCCGAACGGGCTCGGACCCGGTAGGGGAGCCACAGCCCACGGACATCCATGTTATGCGGCCCTTCCCGCCCGACAAGTCCTCCGGCCCCGTCACCCGTTTTGTGACCCATCTCTCCGGCCCCGTCAACCTTCCCGCATCTTGCAGCCATCCTGCGATCCTTTCCTTGGCCCCAGCTCTCTCCGCCCACCCACAACCCTCGCACGTGATCCTCCCCCTGCCTTTCCCCCACACCCCCGTTTGCCCCGACGACCCCACCCCCGCAGACAAGCCCGGCAGGCGCATGGCTCAACCGTGACCTTCCACGACCGTTGCAACCGCCAACTGATCAGCATGGCCTCGGCCAACCGCTACCAGTACGGCGACGGCGGCCCCGTCAGCCCGTACGCGGCCTCGCGGGACCCCTCGCACCTCGCCCTGGACCTACCCGACACCATCACAGTCAAACAGGTGTGCGAAACGACCGCTCGAGCTGACGTTAGAAGCTCGAGCACTAGTACTACACGGCAATGCCGATAGCCGGTTCTGAGGATGCGTACCGTACACAGCTCGTGCTGCAAGCGGACTTGCCACATGCCGACTTGACCCCCGCGCTTACCGAGTTACCGGTGCCCTTCATTCTACCGATGCCCCGACCTTAAACCCTAAACCCGACCGCCATGCAGGCCCACCGATTCGGCAGCGTCCTGGGCCTGGTTAAGGACGACGCGCCCCCGCCGCTGGAGGTAGCGTCCCAGGAGGGGCCCGACCAGGACGAGGGCGGCGCGGGGTCTCCCGGCAAGAACCGTTGGACGGTGGCGCCCTTCCCCATGCGATTGAATGCCTCGGCCCTGGGCGCGGCCGGGGACGACGAGCCCGTACAGATTGCCGTACAGATGCCGACGGCGCCCCGGCTGCCGCGGGCGTTACGGGAGCGGGGCAGGACGGGCTCCGTGACGGGCGATGTCGTACGGCACGGGTACGACGGGTACGACGGGCAGGAGGGTGAGGGCGAGGAGGAGCTGCCGTCGGCGGCGCTGCTGGCGGCGGCGCGGGCGGATGCTGCGCTGGCTGGGTCCCGTGACATCCGCAGGTGCGCGGGGGGCCGGGGGGCAGGGGGGGGCGCAGGTGGTGGAGCTGGGGGTGAGGTGGTGGGTGGGATAGGGTAGGCCGATGAGGGCAGGCCGAGGAGCCACGGAGCGCAGTGGCAGGGCGGTGCAAGGGGGCAGAGCGCTTGCCCCTTGCTGAGACCGGAGAACCCCGTTGGAGCGTGCCGGCGCGGGGCAGGCAGCAGCACACCCGCAAACCCTCCCCAGTCCCCAGCCCCTCTCGCCCACCCCCTACTGCTCACCCCGCTCCCCCGCAGCCGGCGCCGCGCCTCAGCCTGCGAGGCCTACTCGTCCTCCAACAGCCCCCGCACATACGGCCCAGCCTTCGGCGGCGGCGGCGGCGGTGGCCCGGCGGAGGAAGTCCTGCCTCTCACGCGCCACGTGGGCTTGGTGGCGGGGCGACTGCGGGCCAGCGTCAGCGGCGGCGAGGGCTCCATGCTGCCGGCACCCGGGCCCGGGCCCGCGCCGCCGGCCTCCGCCGCCCCTGCCGCGACGGCGCCGCCGCAGCGGCGGCGCTTCTCCATGAGCCTGCTCACGCCGGAGCCCTCCGGCCTGGCCGCCGCCGCCGCCGCCGCCGCCGCTGCTGACGGTGCCGCTGGCGCCGCCGCCGAGCTCCTGCCGCTGGCCCGCCCGGGCTCCCGGGCGTCGGGCCGCTTCGACCGATCCAACCTGGAGGCCCTAGCCGCCTCCGCCAGCGGCCAGATCCAGATCCATGGGTCCGCCCATGGCCACGTGGGTCACACCACGAGCGAGAGGGAGCTCATGGGAAGCCGCGGCTCCGCACGGACGCTTGGCGCCGGGCCGGCGGTGCCCGGCGGTATGCTGCTAGCGCCGCACCAGAGCCCGGCGGAGGCGGGGCGGGCGCTGCAGCTTTTGTCTCAGATCTCGCACCGGCCGCTGCGCGCGGCGCCCTCGGGGGAGCAGGTGAGGTGGAGGGTTGACCTTGAGACGATTGCTGCGGCGAGTTGGAACGGCGAGGTGTTTGCAGCACAGAACTTGAGGCACTGGCGCAAGTCTACTCACTCGCGAGCTCACTTAAATCGTGCCTACATCCACCTCTGCCCCCAACCCAATCGCTGCCAGGTGTGGGCTTACGAGGAGGCCCCCGCGGGTGGGGGCGCCGGCTCCCGCCCCAGCGCCCCCGGCCTGGGGTCGAGCGCCAGCATGGCACGGCGGCCGAGCTTCGAGTGGCAGGGCCCCGGCCCCGGCCCCAGCCCCAGATCGAGCGTCAACCGCCGTGCCAGTCAGACGGACCTGTACGGCGCCGCCGGCAGTACGTCTGGCGTCATGCGCGCCAGTCAGGCGGGGCTGGGCGGTACGCCCAGCGGCAGTAACCGGCGCGTTAGTCAGACGGATCTGGCGTGGCTGTCGAACCTGAGCAGCACGAACATGCGGAGGTCGAGTCAGCAGGATCTGTCGGCGGGCCTGGGCCTGATCCGGCGCGCCAGTCAGACGGCGGAGGGCTCCGGCGGCTCCGAGGGCGGTCCGTCGGAGGGCGGGGAGGCGGTGGACGGACCGCAGGGCTGCGCCGGAGGGTGAGTGGTAGCTTGCAGGCACTGGGCGGGGTGGGGCGTGGCGGGAGATATTGAATGCCGGAGGGTGCATCTGGCCGGCAGCGAGCTAGGGGCTGGAGCACCCGCCCGTCGGGTGGGCAGGGCGGGCTTGGGCGCGGTAGGCCTTGGGAAGTGCCGTGGGCTTGTGTGTCTTGCCTGGGCTGGCCGCTCACTCCCCTGCTGCTGTCTGTGCCCCTGTGCAGGAGCGGAGTGCTGTCGGGCAGCGGCCCCCGCCTGATGGGGCCGGGCAGCGGCAGCCGCGGGCGCGTCTCGGGCGTTGGCTCGGGCACGGGCCAGGGCCACGCGTCCACGGATAGTGCACCGGTGGGTGGGCTGAGGGTGGGGTGGGCTGGTTTCGGGTTGGACAAACCTGCGAGGAGTCGGCTCACTCCAGACTTGCGTGGGGCCTCGCCTCCGGCCGCAACCTAGGCCGCCCTTGCGGTATTACATCCGGTAGCGCCCCCCTTCTCCGGAGTGGGGACTGGGCAGGGGAAAACCCTTCGCATGTTCCTGGCATCCCCCGCTGACGGCAGTCCGCCGCTGCGCCCTAACCGCTACCCCTGCCCCTGCCCCTGCCCCTGCCCCTGCCCCTGCCCCTGCCCCTGCCCCTGCCCCTGCCCCTGCCCCTGCCCCTGCCCCTGCCCCTGCCCCTGCCCCTGCCCCTGCCCCTGCCCCTGCCCCTGCCCCTGCCCCTGCCCCTGCCCCTGCCCCTGCCCCTGCCCTGCCCCTGCCCCTGCCCCTGCCCCGCCCCTGCCCCTGCCCCTGCCCCTGCCCTGCCCCTGCCCCTGCCCCTGCCCCTGCCCCTGCCCCTGCCCTGCCCCTGCCCCTGCCCCTGCCCCTGCCCCTGCCCCTGCCCCTGCCCCTGCCCCTGCCCCTGCCCCTGCCCTGCCCCTGCCCCTGCCCCTGCTCTGCGCGCAGCACCCCGCCCGGGCCGAGCTAACGGCCGACCCCGCGCCCGCGCCCGCCCCCCGAGTCTCCGCGCTCGGCTCCGAGCGGCGGCTGCCCTCGCGCCTCTCCTCCTGCTCCAACCTCGCAGCTGGCCCCCTGGTGGCCGGTGCCGCCAGCCCGCACCTGGCCACCGCGACCCGCGCCCCGCGGCCCCGGCGTGCCTCCATCGACGAAACCCAGCTGGGCGCCCCGCCCCCGGGCTTCCCGAACTTCGCCCCCCACCCCCCGCCCGGAGCCGAGCCCCGAACGCCCTCCGTGGCCCCCCATGGCTCCAGCAGCCCCCCCCTGGACGCGACCGGGCCTGCCAGGGGCGGCGCCGCCGGGGCCGCCCACTCGCCCGTGCATCCGGCGCCCGAGGCGCGGCCTTGGAGCTCCGGCGGCGGAGCGGGGGCCGGGGCGGGCGGCGTGCTTGCGGCGGACCCGCCGCAGCCGCCGGGCGGCCGGGGCGCTCCGTCGCCGGGGGGGTCGGCCTCAGCGGCGGCCGCTGGGGCTCCCGCTCGTGAGGATGGTGCGCTTCGGCGCGCGTTCAAGCACTTCATGCACAAGTAGGGCTGGCAAGTGGGGTTGCACGTGGGGTTGCAAGTAGGGCTCGCAAATAGGGCTCGCAAACAGGTTGCAAGTGCAGTCACACGTGGGGTTGCATGTGGGTTGGATGTGGGGTTGCGTTTGGGGTTGGATGTGGGGTTGCGTTTGGGGTCCGGAGCCGCCAGTAGGGTCACTCGCCAGCGGGGGTGTGCATGATGAAGGGTGCGTGCGTGGTTGGATGGAGGGGGACTTGGGTCTCCCACGCACACAGGTGCGTTGCGGCGGGCCCGGCGGGGAGCGCCGAGCAGGCGCTGGTGCTGACGTGCGTGGGGCGTGGGTCTCTCTTGCTGCAAAGTAAGGCATGGTGCCAGTGCCGGTGCTGGTGCGATTCGGCGGTATCTTACGTGGGGTTACAGCAGCCGCCGAGGAGGAGGCGCTGGCGTGGGCCGTGGGGGTCGAGGTCGGTGGCGAGCGGTCGCATGGCCGCCACGCGATGAGGCGAACCAAGCGGGTGCCAGGGAGGGGGCTTCACAGCCGTCAGAGTTCACATTCGTTGATTGCTATCAATTGGGGTGTGTTAGTGGATGGATGCTTGCAGGACATGTACGGTACACGGGTGGGAGTCCAGCAGCCACGTGCAGAGGCGCACTGACTGGGCGCCAGACATCACCTTGGGATGATGTGAGGACGCTTGCACTTCGGGGTCGTGCAGTGCGGTGGTGAACAAAGTGAGCAGCAGTTGATAATGAGAATGAGGTACGCGTGAGGTACTATTCAGAAGCAAGGAACGAGCTGCGGATCCATGGGCACGCGGTCGTAACCCTGTGATATTGAGTCTGGGGTTTGAGGCAGACACGAGAGAGAACGAACTGAGGCACAGAAGCGTCTTTTGAATCACAAGGATACGTAGCCCCGCGAGTATGAATTCGAGCACGGGGGTTTGCTTGCCGTGTTGCATGGACCGAGTATGGGGGCTTGAATCAACTGTCGCGCAGAGCTGCACCTGATTGCACCGCCCTGCTCAAGATACACCCGTCTGCGTGATGGGTGGTGGGTTTGGTGGGGCCAGGAGCCGGGTGCGTGGTGGTGCGGATTGTTGGCGCATGTTGTTGGCGCGTGGTAGCAGTAGTGGTAGCAGGCATGGGCTGTAGTTCCAGCAGAAGTTTAGTCAACCTGCATCAGACAGCATTAGCAAGCTTGAGACCATGTTTGTCGGGGCACTTTGAAGTTTGCTTCCGCATCGCTACCGCTGTCTGCTGTTGGACTGTGGGCGGCTGGAGGAGGCTTTGAACCGAAGGCTCGCTGAGACAGGGGAGCCTGGGCTGGGAGCCTGCGCGGTGCATGGTGAGGGAGACTGGGAGAGAGAGCATGGGGGCCAAGAGCTGGCTTGGGTGCGGTTTAGGGGTGGGCACGGGTAGGGTGTCGAGGTCGGCCTCTGTGTGTGGGAGGCCAGGGCGGCTGGTCTGGTTCGCGTGCTAGGGGATGAGGCGCTGAAGGACGATTCAGACCGGGAGGGCAGCCTGTAGCCTGATGCAAATTCTCTGCTGCGGAATTTGGCTTCAAGGTATTGGAATGCGCCAGGCGTGCGCAGCGCCGTCCGAGTGCATTTCGACAGAGGTTGCCCATGCCCTCCCATGCGGGGTGCTCAGGGGCCGTACTGCTGGCTTGTTATCGGTACATGGGCCAATCGGCCCAACTCGCCCAATCCTCTGTCAAGGATACTGGTAGTCGACGTGGAGTGAGCACACTCGCGCTGTGCAACGCCCGCCCGCCCGCACACTCCTCGGGAGGGAGTGTCGGCCGCATGCACGCACGCCGGGGAGCACGACAGCATCGAATGGCTCAGGAAAGTAGGCTTCCATAAAGGGCCGTTGCGCGTTCTCATAGCACGCCTGCAGCTTCGCCGCCGCCGCTCAGCTGCATCACCTCCAACAGCGTCCGCGCGGACCGCTCCGTGTGGCACCAGAAAGCCTTGCTGCTGGTGCATGACATGGAGGCTCGGCCCTCCCACTCTCCGGTCCGACTCCGTACTCCGGCAAGCCCCCAGCGCCTTGCTTGCCTCCCCCCGCCTCCCCAGTAAACGCTCCGCCCTCTGACCCGCGCCTGCCTCCGCCGCACAGCACAAAGCGCCGCGGCCCCTCGGCACAATGGGGAGCATCACCTCACACTCCGCAACTCTCCGCAACTCGCTGTTGCCGAGGTCTCTACTTTACTCACATTGCCGGCAGGGGGGCCAGACGCGGCTATCTGCCCACCGCACTGACCCCACAACTCCCCGCAAGCCCGCCTCTCCACCCCACCACGCTCCACCCTCCCCTAACCCTCGCCCCCAGCATGCCCCCACGCACCACTCTGCTCCCCCAACCCCCTTCCCTTTCCCCTGTCACCGCCCCGCCTTCTTCCCGCCGTGCCCCTTGTCCCCCTTCTCGCCCTTGCCTCCGCCCCCGCCCACCAGCCCCATCTGCTCCAGCAGATGCCGGGCCGTGTTGATGATGATGGCGAACCGCGCCGGGCCCAGCAGCACGCCGCCGAACCAGCGGGACACCACCACCACACAGTTGCGCACGTCTCCCGCCTGGGGGGAGGGACGGGGGCAGGGGGTGGGGTGGGGTGGGGTGGGGAAGGAGGGTGGTAAGGAAGGAGGCTGGTACGGAAGATGGCGAGGAGAGGGGGTGGGGAGGTGGGGGTACGGGGTGGTACGGGGAAATGGCGGCTAGGGGATTGAGGGGATCAACATCTCCACTGCCAGTCCCCGCCCATTCCTCCCTCTTCCTCCCTCTTCCTCCCTCTTCCTCCCTCTTCCTCCCTCTTCCTCCCTCTTCCTCCCTCTTCCTCCCCTCCCCTTCCCTCCCTGACCTGCAGGAAGTGCAGCAGTCGCCCCCCGGCCGCCACCTCCCCATCGTCGTCGCAGTCCTAAAGGGGGGCAGGCGGGATGGGCGGGGAGGGTGCATGGGGTGGTAGTAGAGCAGGCGGACACAGGGCAGCGGCCAAGCTGTGGCGAGGGTGGTGTACGGGGGGCGACTGAGCCTGTGCGGGGAGCTCAGGTGGTGGGACTTGTAGGACGGGTCATCGTAGAGGTGCAGTGCTCCTCAACCCCCGGCCCTGCAGCCCCCACCCCCACCTGCACAAAGGCGCCCCCCGGCATGGCTATCCTGCGGAGCGCAGTGGAGCGCGGGGTGCGGGGAGGGGGGGCAGGGCCACCAACGCCTCGCCGTTAGCACCAGGCACACCGACGCAGACCAGAGACGCGAGCGGCACCCCGGCAGCAGCACCGGGTACCGGCCTGCCAGCCCCTCTCCGCCCCCTGCTGCCCCGTGTGGAAACCTGGGCAGTGTCAGCCCCAGCCCCAATCCCCCAAAGCACCATCAAGGCATCAACCCAACCGCTTTTCCTCAGCTGTGCCCCCCCTCCTCCCCCGGTCCCCCCCCCGCCCCCCCCTTCCCTCGGCCCCACCGGTAGGCCATGATGTTGTGCGTGGCGGCGCGGATCTTACTAATGGACAACAGCGCATCCATGACTAATGTAACCTCCTCGAACGAGCTCACGGGTGCCACGTGGGCCTGGGCGGTTGGGGGACGGGAGGAAAGTGGTGAGGTAGGCTAGGGGAGAAGGGAAAGGATTGGAGCGTGGCGGGTGGGTCAGGTAGAGAGGGGCGGCTGGGCCCACAGCTTTCTGGTCGCCACTGCCCCGGCTTACACGCCCTGCACCGTCCTACGTCGCCTCCGCATCGTGCCAAGCCTGGAAAGACCCCACCGTCACGGGTCCGCCCAGCCTCCAAACCTCAACCCAACCCTGCACCTCCAGTCCCAACTCGCACCCCGCCCCCGTTTCCCCCCCAGGCACACCTGGAACGTGCTCTTCTTCTCCACGTACGGCTCCCCGCTCGTCACCCGCAGCTGACGCAGGAGCTCCAGCGCCTCGGCCTCGCGGGCCGCCTCCTGCGGGAGCCGGGGGGAGTGCAGGGCTGAGACCTCTTGGGGGCTGCATGGGACTTGGGTGGAGAGCAAGCAGGGAGCTAGAGATGGACACCCAGCCACGTGACGCTACCTCGGGGCGAGCGCTGGCACCAGCCATCTTTAAGCAGCTCCAAAGGGTGGACCGCCCCACAACCCGGGCAAGGGTCCCGTGCGCTTGCTCTCCAGGGAGCGCCCACCCGCCCACCCCCCCACCCGCCCACCTTGACGCCCGCCGCCCGCCGCGAGGCCGCGGGCCCCGTGCCCTCGCCGCCCTCCCCCTCCCCCTCCTCCTGCTTGCGCGCCCCTCGCCCCGAGGGCCCCGGGGCGGTGGGGGCGTTCCAGAGCAGCTCGGCCTCCTTGAGCCACTCCACCCAGTTGTAGAGACACACTTCCCCTGTGGAGTTGTTTCCAAGAGCATGGGGATCAGTCGTGGAGATTGCCGCGGGCTGTGGCACAGGTGAGAGCCGCATGACTGCTGCTGGGCTGGGCTGTTTACTAGAAGGACAGGGGTCCCCGGATGTAGGTCTGCGAGCAGCTCACTCGGCGTTCAGGCTGCTAAGCCAAGCACCGCCGATACGGCCACGCCGCAGTGAGAGGGCGGCCACGCCGCAGTGAGGGAACTGGAGCTGCTCGCCCCCTGCCCCCCAGCCCCGCCCCGGCACCAACCCGGGCTCCACATCTTCTCCAGCTCCCGTACCGCCCACGCTCTTACGTCATCGCTCAGGTGGTTGCCGTACACCTGCGCGGTCCGTACCCTGGAGTCGGGCAGCCGGCCTCGTGCCGAAGGCAAGGGGTCCTCCCCCACCCACACATGCCCCTGACCCCGTGTGTCTCTTTCTGGTCTGACAAGTAGCCCAAGAGGCTTCAGACACTGAACATCAGTCAGCTTGCGCTGCTCACGTGGGGGCGTGCCACGCACCTCTGCCACGGGCGGCGAGGTGGAGGGGTAGGAGGCGGGCAGCGACGCACGCATTACCACCTCCTGCGGCCCGCCCTGGGGGTGCTGCACGCACACCTGCAGCGAGCGACATGCGCACAAGCGAGGGGAATGGCTGGCCTCGCACAACGCAGGAGCGGGCGGCTGTTGCGGGCTGCAGGCGTTGGACCAGGCCGCGGGTGGGGAGGGTCGGGCACGGGACGGCACCGGGGCTATGCCCTCTGCTCAGGAGGCATGGCGGGGGACCCCGGACAAAGAGCAAACTCATGATGTCAAACTCACCTCCAAGAGCAATTCGTCACGGCTAACGTTGACAGCTTCCCCAAAGATGGCCTCGACTGCCTCCAGCTCTTCCTCCCGCGCCGTCGCATCCGCATCAGCCATCGCGCCAAACTATGCGCCGGCCCGCAGAGAGCTCTGCCTGTAGCTTCGATTATGCGCTGGAATCCATCGGACCTACCAGGTAACGCGATGCACGTATCGAGACACAATTTGATGGCGTGTTGGCCGGCGTACGCCAACAGGGAAAGTTGGCGATGGCAAGCCGATGATATTGAACACTCATATACTCATACTCATTAATGGCATGCTAAACCGGCACGGCACGGCATTGGCCCCTCCCTCCCTGCCTCCCCCTCCACCGCCCCCGCCCCCTCCTCCTCACCCCGCCTCCGCCCCCCATGCCACTTGAGGCCGCTACCCCTCCGGAGACCGCTTGATACCGCCCGCTGGGCAGGCCGGAGGCAGCAGGCGAGGCCATCAATACTGACTGCATCGACCGCCCTTGCGACGGCGAGGCCATCAATACTGACTGCATCGACCGCCCTTGCGACGGCGAGGCCATCAATACTGACTGCATCGACCGCCCTTGCGACGGCGAGGCCATCAATACTGACTGCATCGACCGCTGTGAGCTTACCTACCCCCAGAGGGATTAGCGGCGCCACTTGCCGGGTCCTGCGCCCTGCTCTGCTCATGTGATTGCGGGGCTCGCTCCTTCCTCACGCATGCGCTGGTGCGACGACGCAGGTCTTGCAGCCCACGAGGCCGGTCGGCGGGCGTCTATCAGACAACGTGGCGACAGCGGTGTGTTGGCATGATGTATTCGAGCTCCTCCGCGCACTCGGGAGAAATCCAACGTTCGGGCCGGGTCAGGGGAAGGCCAGGACAAAACCGTGCCGGGGCACTGAACGGTCACGCCGGTCCGTCGCCAGGGTGGGACGCGTCTGGCACCTCCAAGGACGTCACAATCACCCGGCAATTCTCCGCGGTGAGCGACGTCCGTCGGCATAGGGATGAGATGGGCGCGCATGAAGGCCCAAGCCGTGTGCAGGGGACCTGCCAAAGCTGCGCTCGCACGCCAGGCCGACAACAGTTGCACGAAAGCATGATCTAGCGGCCAACGCCCAGCGACGACTTGGGCACAAAGAGAACGGCCCAAACCCTGGGCTTGCGGCCCTCGGCAACGACGCTATTATATGACAACGTTAAGACCTTGGGGGGAATGCCACAAAGTTGTGCGGCCCACACGCGCGTTAAGCCCGTGCGTTTTGAGACAATGCGGCGCGGCGCGGTCCGTCCAGGGTGCCCTGGGCCGTGCGCCGCCTTTTCTGAGCCTGGGCAAACGGAGTTGGCTGGCATAAGGACTGTTTGAGCTTCAAGGAGGCTTCGGGGGGTCTGGGGTGAGAAATGGGGCGGTGCAATGCGGGCGAACCTGATTGCGTCCGCTGGCAACCAGGTCCGCGTATCCCACCCACCCTGCCACATTAAATTTGGCTTGCAGTCCATTGGTTCCTAAATACTCATAGAGCGCCCCAAAGAGGCTGCTTATACAAGTCCGAGCCACCCATACCGCTTTTGCCAGGGCACTTTGCTCGAGCGACCACGCCCGCACACCACTTTCTCTGCGCGGCTTTGATCTACGTCGTCCAGCATTGACGGCGCTGAGGTACAAGCAGCAGGCAGCGCGCGGCAAGGCCGCGGCGGGGGCTCCTCCGTCCGCAGCTCTCGCGCGGAGCCCGTTGCTGGGCGGCGCGTCCAGAAGGACAGCCACGGCCTAGCCCATCAGGGCCCTGAAGACAGGCGCGGGCAGCACACAGCGCGCAGTCGAGGAAGGCCGGCTGAATCAGGGACCGCCAGCAGGGGTTTGGGCAGCTCCAGCGGGATGACCTTTCTCAATAGGATATTCAATCGGAAGGGGAAGACTGAGCTCGCGTCCAGCGTAGCCCAGCCGCTGCGCCGGTCGCTCACGGACCCGGCGCCCTCTGGCTCGCTCACGCCCTCAAAGGGCCGCAAGTCTTCAAGCGATGACCGCGAAGGGTAAGTGCAGTCGATGGCTTCAGCTATCCGGGCTGCTACGGGCTTCTACGCGGCGCTCGGGGCTCAACGCGTACCTGGGCGCATTGCGCGTACCCTGCAGGCTGGACGGCCCTGCACCCTCCAGACTAGGAGGGCCTCGTGCGCGGAGAGGATGCGACCTCGGCCGCAGCAGGACGGCAGCGGACGCCTCGGAGCTGACCTCGCGCGACTCACATAGCTCAAGCCTCGAGCCGGCGAGCATGAGCGACGACGGTGGCAAGAGTAACTACCGCCAAATGAAGGCCGTGCACCGCTCCAGGTGTGTGGGCGCGCCCGTCGCTCAAAACGGATACATGGAAGTATCAAGGCCAGCTCGGCGTGCGGCAAACGCCCTGCCTTCCCTGGCGTTCAGCTGGCCTCACCGAAGTCAGCGGCGTAGGCGGCGGCCGTGGGTGACGTTGATAGCTGGTTCACACCTCCGGCATTTCGCGCCCGCGGTTTCCCCGGTTGCGGCGCGCCCGCTGCAGCCCAGCCCTCTGGCATAGATTGGGCGGATACAAGAGCTGGGGTGTCTCTCTTTTGCGATGCCTTGAGTCGCTGCCGACAAAGTACGTCGGTCGCGGATGCCCCGCAGGCTGCACACCATCATGGCTGCGCAGGACCGCACCACCAAACGCAACGTCATCCTTAAAGTCTTTCCCAAGGCGCGGATGTCGTCCACTGTGCGCACCAAGCTGGAGTCGGAGGTACACCATCTGCGCACCCTAACTGGCCTGCCCGGCGTCGTCCAGTACATCACGCACTTTGAGGATGACGAGAGCGTCTACGTGGTGCTCGAGCGCGTCGGAGGTAGGCCTTTGGCTGCTGCGCGATACCTGGGGCCCAGCTCCCGTCTGCGACGGGGGTGCTCACTCTTGTCCGCCCGACAACCCCGCGCCGCCGCCCTCGCCCCTCCCCCTTCTCTTCACCCCTCCCCCCCCTCCTCCCCCGCACCTCCAGGCGCGACCCTGATCGAACTCGTGGCCAACAGCGGCGGGCGGCTGTCGGAGAGCGTCCTGGCGGCCGACGTGCTCATCCCGCTGCTGCAGCTGCTCGCGGACCTGCACCGCCGCGGCGTGGTGCACCGCCACATCAAGCCGGAGCACGTGCTGTGCTCCACGGACCGCGGCCAGGTGGGCAGCACGGCGGGGGGAGGGTGGGGTGTTGGGGGTGGGGGCGGGGAGGGAGCGGGCGGGGAAGGGGTGGGCCGTGCAGGTCCATTGAAGGGCCCAACAGCCGTGCGGAAAGGGGCGGGGAGGGGCGGAAGGATGGCAGTTGCGCGCGGGCGGGAAAGTTGCTCACCTAACGACGAGCGGGTCGCGCGTGACGCAGTTTGCGGCGCGGCGTGGGCATGCTTTCTGCACCTGCTGCTTCCTGGCTCCCATGCACCTAACCACCATCCCGTGCCCCTGTCTGCAGGTGACGGTGGTGGACTGGTCGGAGGCGGTCAACATGAAGCAGCGCTGCCTCAACAACCGGGCGGGAACGCTCGAGTACATGGTGGGGCCGGGCTACACGGGCAGGGATGTGAGGAGCGAGTGCGGACAGCGAAAAGGCGTCGAACCTGACGCGCCTGCGAAGCGCGGGCGATGTGGGTCGGGCTAACGGCATGTTGTGGAGGGAGGGCGAAGCGCTGCACGGCTGGCGCCGCGCCGTGTGCAGTGCCGGGCGTGCGAAGCGGTGCTGCGGCTCAAGTGCCTGACGCGCCTCCCGTGCGCCCCTCGCTTCGTGCCCCCAGGCCCCCGAGGTGGTTGTCAAGCCAACCGCCGAGGAGGTGTTCCACCACGTGCTGTACAACGGCATGAGCGAGGAGGAGCTGCCGCAGTACGACGAGAAGGCGGACGGTGAGCGGTTGGCGGTTGGCAGCTGGGGTCCGCTCGGGTTAACAGAGCTGGGGCGGCCTGCGTGCGGGCCGGGCGCGAGCGCCGACTCAACGGCAGGACCCCCTCCCCGGCCCCGGGCGGTGCACCAATGTGCTACTGCCCGCGGGCCATCCCAGCAGCTAGCTCTACCGGCTCTGCTCGCTCTGAGTCAGCACCTATCGACGACCACAGCCCCCTCGCCGCAACCTCCCAACCCAACCTCAACCCATTCCCCTACCCCCCTCCTCACAACCTCCTCCCCCTCCCAGTCTGGAGCGTGGGCGTGCTGGCGTACGAGGCCATCACCGGCTGCCAGCCCTTCCTCGCCGACACGGCCGCGGACATGGCGCAGGCGCACACGCAGCAGCTGGAGGCGGACCCGGCCACGGGCCAGCCGCGGCTCTTTGCGGGCCGCGCCTTCTCCCCCGAGGCCCGGGCCTTCCTGGTGGCCGCCCTGCAGCTGGACCCCATCAACCGGGCCTCGGCCGACAAGCTGCTGCAGACGCCCTTCCTGCAGAAGCACTGGGCCGCGTACCAGGCCAAGCAGGTGGGCGCGGAGGGGCGGGGGCGGGGCAGAGTGGGAGCAGGGGCGGGGCTGGTGGCGCTGGGCAGCGTACGGTAGCAGGTCAAGCGGGTGAGCGCATGCCGTGCAATGTATTGAGAGGTTGTGCCCGGTCCCGGTCCCCGGCTCTGACGCCAGCCGCTGACCCGTTTCTCGGCACCCCCGGCGGTGGCTCCACAGGTGGCGCTCATGGCCTCGATCGCGGCCTCCATGCCCGCCTCCCCGCCGCACGTGCCCGCATCGGCCAGCGGCGTCATGGCCGCCGTACAGTCTGCCGTACACGAGGTGAACCAGGCGGCGGCAATGGCCATGACGGCGGCCCGCATGGGGCTCGGCGCGGCGACTTCGGGCGGCGGCAATGGCTGCACCTCGATCCCGCTGTCGGCCGGCCCCGCCAAGCCGAACCTTCTCGTTGCGGCGCCGATTCAGTTTCCCGTGCGATGAGAAACACGACGATTGAGAGCGGCGTTGAGCGAGGGGCTGGAATGAAGATGTCTTGCGAGAGCTCGGAAGAGATATCGCCTGGGGATTTGGGAGACTCAAATTGGGCTGGGGCGGGTGGCGTTAAGGCGGGGCTGGGGGCTGTGTTTTGGGGGGCTGGCTGCGAACTTGCGCACGCATCTCGTGGGTGCCTGGACGGTGCTCGGACGATGGGGCCTTACGGCCTGCGTTCGGTCCTCCGTCCATCCTCCTGCCTGCTCTTATCAGGCAGTGTACGACTAGCGGCAAAAAGGTGGCCAGCATTCGCCACACGACCTGTGGGTTAAGGTTAAGAGCTTTGATTTATTGCGCCGGAGCCGGGGAGGGTTGCGGTGATGCGTTGCCGCGAATCGCGGTGGGTGGAGGCAAATCGCTAGCGAGGAAGAAAAGCGGCTGGCCGGTTGGTCCGGGGGCTGAATAGGCCCCGTAAGGATACACGGTCGCTGCCTTGGTGACTTATCTGGGGCAAGCAGCGCTGGGTTTGGTGTGCCCATCTGCGCCCGGTATCTCAGTTTAGGCCTCGGCCTAGTGTGGGTAGGGGGGTATACTCCCCGGAGACTGGCGGCCGTTGCAGGTGCGTGGAACTGCCGCCGTGGGGCTTGGGGCCTCGTATCGAGTGCGCCCCCTGGGTTGGGACTGGGAGGCGGGGGGAGCGGCAGTGGCGTTGTGCTAAGGTGGTGAGAGGCGAGTGGAGGGTGGCTCTTTTTGAACTAGCGGGGAAGAAGGACGTAAGTACCGGTGCGCTGGAGCAAAGCGGCGATGCGATGCGAGTCCCCGTGGGCCTCGTGTGTGCTCTGGACTGTCGCGCGGTCGTTGGGTGCACTGCAGGGCGGCTTTTTGGTGTGCGAGTGAGATGCCTTGCCCCGTGCACCTGAGCGCCGCGCTCGCGTGATAGACGGCTAGTTACGGTGTGTGAGTGCTGCCTGTTCGAGTACGTGGTGCGCCTGTGTTCAGCATCACACAGAATTCCAATCGGGGTACGGGTTGGGCAACCACCCGTTTCCTCAACCTCGTGGCAGGCTGTCCGTGCCGCGCCCGACCGGGCCACCGGCACGTGCGGCCGATGTTTTGTGTCTGTTCAGCCGGGCCTCGTGCCCGGGTTTTGAGTACGGCCATTTGGCCGGAGTTGGGAGAGGAGTGTTGGACGCCGCTCGATGGTCGTAGCCATCCGGGGCTGTGTCCACGGAGTTATATATGTTTGTCTGGTTGTCGGAGCGAGTCTTTGAGCGAGTGAACGAGTGGTGCTGGCTCTGTCCCGTGCTCGGAGCGGCAGGGATCGTCGGCCTGGGCTTGCGTCGGTCCAGCTGGCGTGCGGTGCCGGCCTCGGGTCCGGCGCTGCTCTGCTGGTTGGACTGCAGAGGCGCCCAGGCAGGGAGGAAGCTGTGTTTTGTGCGCACAGCCGACGTTGTAGGTTGACGGAGCGGTTGGGCCCTGACTGGGCCCCAGGGGCGCCCAAGTTTGCGGGCCTGCATGGTTTGCAGAGGGCCCGCTCCGTCCGCGCGCGGGGGCTAGAGCTTGGCCGGGCTCTGCCCCCTTGTGAGTTGTCATGTGAAGCCGAGGAAGGCCCCGTGGGGGCGCACTTGCTGGGGACGGAGCACGTCGTTCTGCTCGCAGTCTCCCAATGTAACACCGCAAATGCTGTCCGTTTTGGGCGCAAGGCCCGCGTTAACAGGTACCGCCAGCCCACCAGTGCTGCCAGAATGGCGCCGTAGCTGCTGCCGTCAGCCTCGGCGCCTTGCACCAGCGCTGCTATCTTATTTTGGCGTAGCTAAGTGTTCCAGGGACAAACCCCCCTGGATGGGCCGGATTCGCTAAGTGCATGTAAGGACTGTGGCGCTGCAGCCGGCCTAATCAGCCAAGTGACGGCCCAATTAGCCAAGTGACGGACAGGGGGCGGCGCAGGCACAACAGGTCTGCGCAGGTTGCGACACACGCCCTACGCCCACAAGAAGGCGCTTCATCCATGCACACACCCTGCCGCGCGGCTCTGCGGGTTGCCAGCCCTACCGATCGGGTCCACGCCTTGCTCACACCCCAAAGATTAGCTGAGTACTAGTAAGGAAACGAGGTGCCGTGGCCGGAAAATTAGCCAAGTTCCTCAGGGACAAAAATCTCAGATTCCACGAATTTTTCACTCACTCTGTCCCTCCTCAGGACAGGGAAAAGGGCTGAGCCCCAAACCCCGCGAGGCCGGGCAGCACTGGGGCCGCGCAATCAAGCACTACGCCCCACAGCGCACGGACTAAACCCACGCCGCCATAAGTTGGGGGCCTTCGCAACCCCGCAATGCCGGACTTTGCCGGTTGGGTTGGGCGCACATTCACATGCACCCTCCAAAAGATAGAAAGAGAAGATGCCCGTCTCCAATCCGCTACTGCCCACACGCCACCCGCTACATCTCTCCCTCCGCCGCCGCCGCTGCTTTTGGGCGCTCAGCCCGGGTCCACGGCCGGCGGCCGCTCCAGCGCGGCCGGCCGGCTGAAGCCCAGCAGCTTCAGCAGGAGGAGGATGCGGATCACGTTGGCAGCGGAGACGTCGCGGTTCTGAGGGGGCGTGGGAAGGGGTCCGGGTCAGTCCAGCCAAGTCTACCCAACCAGCCCTCCGCCACACCAACGCCGCCAAGCCCCAACGGACCGTCCCCAACCCACCCACCCACCCGCACCTACCCAGGTTGTGAAGCAACTGTTGCAGTCTTTCACCGACCAGGCCCGCTGGCCATCCCGTAGGCCCGCAAGTCCGTTCCTCAGCACCATGTCCTGGTGCCCGCAGTTGTAGCACGTCTGCAGAAGACGAGGAGACACCACCGTTGCGATGCGATTCCCGCCTCCAGGCCCGCAGCACTGCGCGCAGCACAGCGCACCTTCATCGCTATCCTCCTCGACCATCGTGACTGGTCCGGGCGCCTCGCAAGGCTAGCGCCCGGACCAGGCGAGGCGGCACTAGCCGCGAGCGCTGGGACCAGCGACAGGACAGAGACCAGCACGTTTTGGTGACCCTGGCACGTTTTGGTGAACAGAAGTAGAGTTTGAGGCTAGCAGCGGAGCAGGTAGAGTGCCTGGTCTAGACTGGGCCGGCCCGATACTGTCTGGTCGATCTCAGCCAGCGCAGGGTCGATAACTTTCCACGCTCTTAATCACAAGCGATAGGGATAATGAAACTAAAGCTTGTGACATCGCAGGCTAGGCGTGAATCGCAGGTTTATGTGTGACACAGGCACGCACGCACGCACGCCAACACGGGGAAATCCCGGGGGGCTTCGCCGCCCGAAGAGCCTAACGGCGGCGGCTCAGCCCAAAAAACGTAAACTCAGCTATGATAGCAACACTGCCTTGCACCATTGCACGGCTATGCCATCTACCACTACCTTAGCCATCTGCAGGGGCACGCGCGCAGTGCCCTGGCACCCGGGCCTGGCACCATTTTGTGGCCCTTGCACCCTTGCACTGGGACCGTGCCCTCACATCATGGCTCCGGCCGGGCCGGGACTCGAGGACCATCAGCGTCTCGGTGTTAGGCGTGTTGCAGCCCCACGCCGAAGGCACACCTTATGGAGGGCTCACGCACACCCGGCCGGCCGGCTACCCGCCGCGCCTACGCTTCCCCGGCTACCGGTAACACGAGCAGCCGTTCGCACACGCCTCTGCACGGCCAGGCCAGGCCAGGCCGGGCACACGTCTGCACGCCGGAAACGCGCTGCACGGCTTGCACATGGTCCTCTGCATGCGCGCCCAGACGGCCTGGCCACACGCTTCGGTCACCTCTCACTTGGTCCCGCTCTGCAGTCTGAGTGTCTGACCCTTGAGCTCAGCGAGAGACGGGAGGCGGCCGGCTGTGCCTTTGATAGCAGCACCCCCTGAAAGGGGCGTCCGCGACTTGCTCATCTGATTACAGCTGCTGGGACAAGTTGCAACTAGAGCATTCCCTCTGAGCGTCGTTATCCTTGTAGGACCCTTATCCAGGCATAATGGGGGCAGGGGCGGGGAGGAAAGGCCACCACCCCTCTACTGCTACCGTCCGACGGAGCCCTAGGCCCGAGAACCAAGGCCCTACGACCAATTGCCGTACCGTCAATCCCCATCAAATCCCTGGTGCGCACCTGTGCCCTCTTCTCAACGACCCAAAGCTCTGCCAGACGATCGAAGTGCGCATGCCTCAGCCAGCTGCACGGTCACCTCCAAATGATACGCACAACTCCTTCATTAGCAACTCGCTGGTTGCTCCATTGCATCGCATTCCACCTGCCATTTCTCCCCCGAAGTGCAAAGTAAAGTGTCGCATAGAAACCGCGGCGAGTAGTAACCGCGAAAGCGGTCTCGCGTGCCAGCACAGAAGTACGGACCGCGGGCATAGCCCACGCCTGCTTCACTTCTCCGAACACATACGCGCTACTTGGGCAAACGCCTCGTCCACGACTCATGCGCCAGGCACACGCACGACTCATGCCCTGGACAAGCACACAACAACTAACCTCCGCAGTAGGGCCGTCGGAACGGCCCCGTGACATGCAGGCCGGCATGCGGTAAACCCTTGACGCTGAGGCCGACAGGCGACCCCATCCACTTCCCGGCTTGGCTGCCCCCCAGAGCCCAGGGTGCCATGAGATCAGTACGGCATCAGCAGAGCTGAGTAAGCAGCCATCCTCATTGCTCCCCCCGCATTATTGATGGCAGCACCACAAGTGCCGCTGCAGAGAAGATATAACGACAGCTCCCAAAGGAATCATTGGACATCCGAAGCTCTCATTCCCTATAGGAGCTCGGGACAAGGGGAGGGGTTACTTCAGGTAGTAGGGCTGTGCGCGCTACGCGGCGGAGCTGCTAGCTGCGCCCGCGCCCGGCTGCCACAACAGGCCCTAAAGCCCGAGACCAAACATAATAACTCGGGCAGATTTAGCGCCCTTCAAGTCTTTCCCGCCCCAACGGGTGCAGGGGCGTGCACAGAAGGCAACGCCACTCGGTACGAGCACCAACGCATCCCCCCCGCCCACACAAGTGTAGTGCCATGCAGCAATTGAGCACAAACCTGCTTACTCATCCGCAGTGGGCTCGCGCTTAACGCCTCACATGTCATCTACCATAAACTTATTGCCCTCCGCACCTGGCTGGCGCCCGTCTTGTCCTTTATTGACATCAGCCACAAGACCCATTGCATCATTTGCCTGCCACAACTATGAGCTCGACACACACTCTCGCAAAGGCACGTCCCTTGGACGGATGCGGCCCGTGCACTTGACTCGGAACATTGTTGTCAACAAGACGCAGCAAACCGTTGGCGCAATCACAGTGGTAATGCCTCAACTTACTTGCAGCACAAACCCATGATCGTGACCCCTTCCCTCCAGCAAGCCCCATGCCCCATGACGAAATCCCGATTCTGCTCGGCAGCACCCCAAGGCGCAGTGCAAACACGCAGGCAGCTCCAGATCCAGTATCGCAGGCCCAGATCCAGATCCAAAGCTCCGCCGCGCTCCCCTGTGGCTGTGGCGGCGGCCCGGGCGACCTCGTGTGCCGCCTGTCCGGTCACCGCCACCAACTGCCCAGGCCCCGCGCTGGTTCCCAACCCTGCACACCAGTCCCACGGGCACCGCCTCAGTGCCGCCGTGACAGTATTGTCCGAGAGGGCGGGTGACAGGACCGGATGGGCGGGTGAGGGCCGCTGGGGCGCGGCCGGGCCCCGCCGCCCCGCCAGGCTACGGAGCGGCCCTGGGGCTGTTCGCAGCTCCCAGTTGCTATCCCCTGCCGCTGAGCCCGCTGCTGCCGCTGCGGGTGGCGGCGGCGGGCGAGGCCGCCAGCGGGGGACTCCGCACGGCATCTGGGCCCAGCTCACTGCGGATGAGCTCCTCCTGCGGGCGTACGACAACACGGGCCCAACGCTTCAGGCCACACCATAGCTGCCTTGCACTACTGCAAGGGCCGCGTCTGGCTCCCAGGCCCTTCCTGTTGCCCAGTTGCCCGGACCCCCGCCCGGACCCTCGCCCGGACCCTCGCCCGGACCCTCGCCCGGACCCTCGCCCGGACCCTCGCCCGGACCCCCGCCTGCCCCCTTCCACCTGCTCCCCGGCCTCAGCCCAGCCAGCGATCCCCCCGGCTCGCAACCCAGGCTGGCACCCAACATGCCATGCCGGTGCCCCATTCCCCGGGCCACGGCCCCTCTTCACCTTCAACGCCTGAACCACGCCGTACGGCAACCGTTACTCACCAGGTCGCAGCCGAAGCTCTTCATCAGCAGGTCGCGGGCCGCATCCGGCCGCATGGCCCCGCTGCACAGCGCCCCCTCGATCTTGCGCAATAGAGCATCGTCCACGTTGGCGGGCCCGGACGACGCGCGCGCGGCCTCCATCGCCGCGATCGCGAAATCTGACGCCGTACTCATCTGGCTGCCGTACGTGCGCTTGAAGGACGCATGGGCAGAGAGGGGCCCGGCGGGGGAGCTCGAGTTGGAGCGTGCCGGCAGCAGGCTGGGGCCGGCCCCAACAGACGCCGGTGACGCAAAGCCAAGCGATGACGGCGAGATTGTGCCCCCGGAAGATACAGGGCCGCGGCCGGCGGCCTCGAGCGCCATGCTCTTGCGGCCGCTGCTAGCCACGAGCTCAGCGGCCCAGCCGCCGGCGCCACGGGAGGATAGGGATCGAGGCGGCACGGTGGGGACCGAGGGCGCCAGCGCAGCGCGGCCGTCGAGGGTGCGCGGGCTCGGGGAGTCCCCGAGGAGGCCGTTGGGGGCCGAGAGGCTGTTCAGGCCGAGCCCGTGGGTGCCGCTGGGGCCGGGGATGAGGCCGGGGGCCGGCCGGGCGCGGGAGTGGGCGTGGGCGTGGGCGAGGGTGCTGCCGGCGCCCGACGGCAGGGATGAGGCCGACGCCATGCTGAGGGCCCAGTCGGGCCCCTGCGGGCCGGGTCGGGCCCCGGTGCGGGCGTTCGTGCTCGGCGGTTGGCCCAACAGGTCCTCCTGCAGAGCCGCGGGGTTGGGGGTGGGGGAGGGGAGGTCGGAGGAAGAGGGAAGTGGCTGCGGGGCAGGGGCAGGGCCTTCCTAGGGATGGGGTGGCGGCGGGGCTGCCTGGGGCGCACAGGTGCTGCACGGAGCGTCCTGACCGGGCGGCGATGCGCTTGCAATCCCAGGCCATGCGAGAACCAGACGACCGTACGACTGTACGGGGATTATGCGTCTGAGTGTTCGGAGAGCCTGGCATCACGCGTCAAACGGGAAGCCGCCCGTGCACTGCCGGGCTTCAGCGCCGCTTACCAGGTCACAGCCGTGGGACTTGAGGATCTGCGGAGCAACAGCCGGAGAAAGAGGCGACACGAGAGTCTCAGGAACTATCGCCGACTTTCTATTATGTCAGGCGGTTGACTAAGGTTTTGCCCCGCTCCCTTGCTACCGCCCAATGTTGGCTGGCTCACCTGGCTGGCGTCGTCGGGTCTCATGACACCGCTGCTGAGTGCGGTGTTCAGCCCGTCAAGGACGCTTGAGTAGAGAGTCGGGTTCGGGCACACGGGCGCTCCCAAGTCGCTGCCCGCACCAGTCCCAGCACAGCGGGCGCGCGCAGCTTGAAATGAGGAACGCGGGCCCTTGAACTCAGCGACCAACACAGAGTCAGAGGCGGTGTCCAGAGGCATGCTCCCAATGCTCATTCGGTGCCCGCAGCCGGCGCTGCTAGCGGAGCGAACCGATTCTGCGCGACCATGACGACGTGTGGCCTCGCCCAGAGGCTTGTAAGCCGAGCCTACGCCCTGCGTGCGCAATCGAGAGCGGGGTCCGGGTCAGAGGCGCTCAGCGTCCATCAACCAGAAACGCGGTCGCAACAGCTATATTTGTGCCTCGGCGCAGCCCAGAGCACCTGAGCGGCGACATAGCGGTCCCGGCCCTAAAACGCGACCACCCGGCGCCCGTCACGCCCCGTTTCGCGTCACATAGCAATCTCAACGCACAGTTCTGACCTGGTGCGCCGCACTGAAGCTCCGGCGTGAGGGGATCCTGGGCTCGGAGGCACGGTCCTTTACGAGCCTTTGCTGCTGTTGCGCACTGCTCCAGCTTTGAAACAGCAGCATCACACCAGCGAAGGAACAGACCACCACCACAAGAAGGCAGCTCCCAATAGCGAGAGCGAGGGCGTTGCTCTGGCCCCCCGCCACTACAGCTCCTGCGGCGCTCATTATGTCCTATATTGAGTACCTATGTTGTTGTATGCAGACCGCGTGGGGTAAGTCGGCACTTTGACTGCCCTGGCATGGCGCGCACGCACGATGTCGTCTACGACACCCACTAGTGGCTGCCACTACCGCGCTGCCGCGCGCTGTCGTCGCCTTCTGAGCAAGGTGCTGTCGCATTTACGCCCCAACCTACAGGTGGGGTGTCGCTCGGCGCGCTTTAGAAACGGAACTGAGAAACCGGCGCGTCCGAGCGCGTCGCGACGCGCTTCCAGCCTTCCGGCGCACTGTTGCCCTTGCGCCGCGCATCCAGGTTCACTTGGCGGGCCTCTCGGGGGCCCGCTGAACCTGCGCTGGGGCCCGTGGCCACTGGGACATGTCCGGCGCTCCAGTTCGCCCGATCGCGGAGGACCCCGCTCCGCCCTGCGCCGCCTTCTCCTCACGTCATAGCGGATACGACCTATGTCTGCCAGGGTACCGGGAACCTGTGCACATTTGGAGGCCCATCCTGGCCCAATCCAGCCTGCAGGAGCCTCCTCAAGCCTCCCCTCTCCCACCCCTGCCCTCTCCTGCCCAGTCGAGGCGCCTGGCAAGCCCCGCACCCAGCACCCCTTATCACCTGCTGGCACCCTGTCCCAGCCGTGCTCAAGTGCATCTGTCGGCCAACAGCTGAATACCACCCGTGTAGCGCTGTGCCTGGCTGTGCGACCTTAAGCTCGTTCTGCCCTCTGCAGGCGGCGACGGGGGTCGGGGGGTCATGCGACTCATGCCCGCCTCCACAGCTTGCGGGCTGGTAGGGGTTGTCCTTCAGGTACCGTGCTCCTGCCACGCCCTGCATGCCCCGTTGTTCGCCCAGACGCCCACAGTCCCCTGCCTGACCTGGTCCAAGGCTGCAACGCCCTGGATTCAGGGTTGGACAGGGGTCGCTGGCGCAATCCCGTGTGCATGTTGGGGCTGCGTGGAGGCGCGGTCCGAGGGACGGACGCTGCAGCCCATCCTGGCCCATCCGCCAGCAGCCATCATCAGGGGCCTCAACATGGTCTGTCCTGGCACGCAGCAGCCACGGCTACCGTCCACTTCCGCGCGGTCCGCCGGACAAGAGGGGGCTCAGCCGGAACATATGACGGTGTGTGGAAGGTATGGGTAGCAGCAGAGATTACCGGTATTGCAGGCCTCTTCACGCGTTCACGGCCCCCTTTACGGGCACGTCTTCTCCACAAGGGGCCTGTTTACTTCGCCCCTCAACGGCCAACGCACGACCAGCCAAACCTCAGCCCGCAGCAGCCCTCCTTCTGGCGCGCCTCCAGCTTCTGGCGCGCCGTCTCCGCCAGCACCGTCAGCTTACCCTTCGCCACCTTCCGTCCGCGCACAATGTAGAAGCCCCCTTCAACCGCCCACCCCTCGTGGTACTCCACCGCCCCCATCTATGTCCAGCAACTGCGTTCGGATCCTCCCTAGCTCCGCCAACCCACGAACTTCCAAAGCACGGCCACACGCCAGACTCCGACCGCTCCAGCCGCGGATCCCCTGGCTCCAGCGCCGTATCAGCCGCTCTCACAGGCCCCGACGGCAAGCCCTTGCCCTCAGGCATGCCCCCAAAGCGCTTGGCTTCGCCGCCGCAGTCCTTGCCAGCTTCCTAGCGCTAATTATTCCCGCTCCAACAACGAGCACGGCCAGCACACGGCTCAGTCCTTGCATTACCTACCCCTCGCGTACGCAACGTGTCCTCAAAGCTTTTGCTACCTCGACAACCCGCGGGGCGGTCCCGCCAACGGTCATCACATGCGTTACTTATATTATCTCATAGCAAATCCAGGGCAAATAGTATCGCATTTATTGTCGGACTTGGCCGCCCACAGGCAGAGGCTTCAGCCCTACAGCACGAGTCAGAATTGTCTCCCCATGTGGGTCCCGCAATAAGCATTCAACACATCCATCGCCCACGCACGGGCTGGCGCCTCCTCTCACACCCCTCGTTCCTTCCCAGCCAGGTCCCAGCCTTGCGTTGTGCTGGCCTCCACAGACAGCCGCCCGACAGCGGACGGCTGCGGACCCCACAGCCTTCCCTTTTATTTGCTTCCCATTCGCTTCCCGTTCGTCCAACAACCCCATCATCAGGCACAACGTATCCCCGCAAGCTACACATCCACCCCCTACGTAGGGACCCCTACCAAGTTTCCATGCTTGCTCCGCCCGTGGCTGTTCTCGCGAGCGCGGTCGCGAAACCCCAGCCGAGCAACCACACGTCAACCGCGTTGGCATGCGCGTCAAGCCAGCCTCATTCTTCACCGTCCTGCCGCTAATGAAACAGCGGTGTCAACACGGCCTGCCTGTCGGGCGTGCTGGGCAGGCGACCATAAGTAGCGCCCTTCAAGCCCAGCATGCATAAAACCAGTCTCTCGCCATCTTTTGCAGTTCAGCAGTACCTTGGCTCGCAGGCCTATGCAACTCATGGCCAGCAGGGATACGTAAAAGCCGTACGGCTGACTCCCCGGGCCCCACCACGTCAGGCCACGCAACACATTCGTACGATTTGAGGAAGACGAACCCATACGGATTTAGGTGCTCGATAACACACAAGCCGTTGCAGGTAACAGCCGACAGCCGCACCGTGGGCGCGAAATCCTTGAAATTGCAAGCGCAGGACAGCATATGAAAGAAACCCTGAAACCCGCCCCGCCCCCGTCCCGTGCTGCCATATGTCAAGCACGGCGCAAGCACGCCAAGAACTCGCCTGCCCCCATAAACTCCAGTGCAGGTGGCGGGCCTTTATCCCCCATGTAGCAACTGCGGGGCTGCTTGCTGTCCCCAGAGGCCCAAGGTCGAGCGAGCCGTCGGGCAGGCGTGGCTGCTGCCGCCTCGCCCCCCACATCCCACTGCAAGCCCGGACCTCGCCCCTAGTGAGCGTCCGGCGATCCGTGCCGGCTCCGAGGGGCCCCATGTCCCAGACCCCAGCGCTTGTCGAGCATCCGGGCACCGAGGGGGAGGCGTGGCCGCTGCGGCGGCGTCCGACGCGGTGTCCTCCACTTCGTCAGGCCCCTTGTGGGACCCCGTGCGCAGAGTGGCGACTGCCAAGGTGCCTCACCGCCCAGCGCTCCGCGCCGCGCCTGGCGCCCCCCAGCACGCCAGCGGGGACCCAGGCGCGAGAGGAGGAGGCACACTCGGCTGGCGTCCAAAGCGGCCTCGGCTCGCGTCTGCTGTCACCATTGGGCAACACCCCCTGGCTCCAGGACGCCTCGCCTCCGGGGCCTCAGTGCGTCCCGCAGAGCTCAGCGAGCGCCGCCTTTTGCGGGTTTTGCCGTCACCGCGTCACCACGGGCGCTCACCACGCCCTCATCCGGGATCCAAAATCCATCATCCAGGATCCCGAGATCCCGAGGATCCCTGACGTCATCAGGGCGCCGTCATCGCGGCACCACGGGCGCCCGGGGCCGGTGCCGTACGCCATGGCCGCCTCCCCCCCCTGCGCCCATCTGCCACCACCCATCGGCCCCGGCATCGCCCCCGCCCGCCTGCCCCGGGGGGAGCACGGTGCTGGTACGGGGCGTGTCGTCCGCACACCCCTCGTACACGTTGGCACCAGATAGGGTGGCGGCGCAGCGGGCGAGCTCCTGCAGCCGCTCGAGCTCGATGGAGCGTTTGGGCGGGAGGGAGGGGGCGGCGGAGGGGTGTGCGGAGGAGGAGGCGGGGAAGGGGCCGGGGTGCTGTGGGGCGCGGCTGCTGGCGGAGGAGTTGGAGGCGGAGGCGGCGGAGAGGCGCTGCAGGGCGCGGGCCTCGAGCATTGCCATGTGCTCTGCGGGAGGGGGTGGAGGAGGAATTGGGGAGAGGGGTGGGGCGGGAGGTGACGGGGCTGCCGTATGGGAGTGGCGGTTGGGGACGTGGACCCCCTGCCAACCGCTCAGCTCACCCCGCTTGTCAGCCCTGTTCCCGACTTCAATGATGGCCCTGCAGGAAGGGCGGGGGGCACCGGGAGTGGGAGGCTGCGTGCCACCGGTTGCGTGGCGCCCTTCGCGTGTGCTCAGAGGGGGGGGGGCTGCCAAGCAATGCCAAACTAGAATGACACTTGAGACACTAGCCTAGGCTACTACTGGCGACACTAGGCCACGTGTCCTGCCCTTCACCCTTCCCAAGGAGCCGTCAGCGAACTGGGTTCACTAGCGCCTGACCCGGCCAGTGCCCCCCGTCGCCCCTGTCGCCATCACTAGCTGCCGAGAGGCCACGACCCCACAGGTCAGCCCGCCTCACCATAGCACCATAAACGTGATGAGCACAACAGAAGACACGATCAGCATCAAGCCCTCCTGCGAGAGCGAGAGCGGGCGGGCGTGAAACGGGCGGGTAGTAGGGCCATCGGGTACCCAGGGAGCAAACGCCAGACGCTTTCCGTTGCCAGGCCCCCTCGCTCGAAAGGCTTACTTGATAGGGAATGTCGATGCCTTGGTGTTGGGGAGCGAGGAGGCGCAAGGGTCAAGGTCAGAAACGCAGATGGAGGCAGGCAGGCTGTCCGTCATCGCTTGTCCTGGCTCCACGGCGCTTTGCGAGTCGAGACACGTCCTCCTTACCTGTCGTTGAGCGCACGGCGTGCGCGACATGTTCGCCAAGCGCAATGGTGAACCGTGGCAGCGGCTTCGTCTGTATGACGGCTGACGGCATAACTAAACGACAGGCAGGAGCCAGGCTCCGGGCTCTAGCGGCGCATTGTTGCAGCGCAGGCCCGCGCGGCAGCTGGGCGCGGTCGCGAAAGTTAGCAACCCGCGAGCTCTGCTGTTTCGACGGTCTGCTTGGCTGGTCTGATCAAACTGAGGGGGTATGGCGAAAAGCGACGACACGGGACCGGAACGTATACGGCGTCCGGTGAGATCTACCGAGCGACAACCACCCGGCTACCTCTCCCGCTCTCTCCGGCGCCTGCACGGCTCCACTGCCCTTCTGCCCGGCCCCGCCGTGCCCGGCCCCGCCGTGCTCAGCCGCATCCCAAATGCATCGTCCGCTTGTGTCTGCTTGCACACGGCATACCAATGGCAGCATTCTCCAAGTGTGCGGCCCCGGGCCCCCACGCCATGAAGGGAACACTCCACAGCGCCCTCGTACCGCTGCGTGCAGTGCCGGATAGACTCATGGCTTGTGTGCTACGCGGGGGCAGCAACTTGGCCACTTGCCAGCCCCCCCACCAGGCCCCTTGGCAGCGGCCTCGGCCAGGACGCTGCACGGCCCCTGCGAGCACAGCACTCCCGCCAACCCCTTCGCCTAGGCAAGACAGGCTCAGCTAACCGTTCTCGCCTGGCCCAAACCTGCACGGAACTTGCACTCCTCGCCGACTGCCAATAGGTGCGTTGATAGGTCCCAGCCCTTCTCTCAACAGCCCGACGTCAACAGCGACAACAACAGCCCAACGGCATGTCCCCACTGCCCTATTTGGCGCCCAGCCTGCCCGTGCCGCTGAATCTCCTGATCCTACTGACCTAGTCGCCTCCCTTGCCTACCGATACCTCGCAACGCAACACGTCAGCCTCGACATACGGCATCTGCCCGGCAGTATTCTAGAGTACAAGTGTACGGCCGTGTACAGCGACCCCCACGCCATGAAGGGGAAACATCGCACGTCGCACGCTGCCGCGCGCACCGCTCGCGTGCCCCCCCCCATCCATGTACCGATCGTGTCCAAACCCGCTCGCGTGTGACGCCCACCCGGCCAGGGTGCAAGGCTTGAACTCCAAAGAGTGTCTGTCCCTCCTCAGGGCGCGTCATTGCCGACCCCTCCCCAACCAGACTGCCGTACCTACAGTCAACCTGCTTGGCCCTCCCCCCAGTGCCTGTCTCATCCCTTTCTGCCTCGCTACTGTCCGACCCTCTAGCCGCCTTTCCCATGGGAGACCCGGAAAGCCCCCTGGCCCACCCCTCCCCACCGTGCAGCTTCCCAACACGCCACACCATCCCTGATGTCGCTCGCAGGCCCAGGCCCATGCTCCCGGCCTCCGGCTCAGGCCCAGGCCCAGGTCAGGCCCAGGCCCAAGTCAGGCCCAGGCTCAGGTGCGCCTCGGCAGCCCCAGGCCCGGCAGGGCCCCCTCCGCCCGAAGCAGCACGTGGGCGAAGTTGAGCTCCCGCCCCGCCACCGCCCACACCACACCCAGGCGCCGGCCGTCCAGGCTGCGGGTGGGAAGGGGGAAGGGGGAAGGGGCAGGGGCAGGGGAGTCGTTCTCCCTCTAGGACGTATTGGGTTGGGATTCAGGCCTCGTCCATTGCCTCCCACCTCCCTCTGGCCCCTCTCCATCCAGCCTCCCCCGCCCTGCCCTTCCTCAACTCGCCCACCCCGCTGCCCCTCGCTCCCGCCTCCCTCTTGCCCCCCCCCCCCCCCACGCACCCCTCCAGGGGGGTGACGCGTTCGCCCCTGCCGCCCTCCGCCGCCGCCCCTGCCCAACACAAACCCCACCCGCCACAGAGGGTCAACACACCCCTCCCCGGAAGCGCGCACCTCGCTCCCTCCGCCGCCGCCCGGCGCGAGTACACGGCTGCGTAGAGCGCCACCGCCAGGGCCGCGCGGGGGCGCAGGTCCAGGGCCAGGGAGTCGGCGGTGGCAGTGGGCGGAGCGGCGGAAGGGGTGGCAGGGGTGGTGGGAGACGCGAGAGGGGGGGCGTCTGGGGCCACTTGGTCGCCTGCAGGGGAGGGGCAGGGGGGGTTGAGGGTTGAGGAGCTGAGGGGCTGAGGGGCTGAGGGGTGGAGGGGTGGAGATCGAGGTGGGCGGCCGGGTTGCGCGTGCTCATGCTTCCTCTCCCGCCACACGTGTTCCTCCCTCCCCCCCCCCCCCCCCCTCCCTCCTCCCTCGCCTCATGCTGCCCCCCGCTCCACTCACCCAGCTGCAGCCGCCTGCCCGGCCTCTCCTCCCCCCCCGTCCCCCCCCTCCCCCCACGCCTGCGCCCTCTTGCTCCCCTCAGGCCCTTGCCTCCCTCCTCCCCCCCCCCCCCCGCCTCACCCAGCTGCAGCCGGCCCCGCAGCCGCCCCCGCGCCGCCGCCAGCAGCCCCCGCCGCACCCCCGCCACCAGGGACCTCAACAGAGCGGCGCACGCCTCCTCGGAGCGACGAAGGGCGTCGCGGGAGGAGGCCCGGGGCCCAGCCTCTTGGGCCTGCGTGCGACACCGGGCGGGAGTTTAGTCAGACAGGCCGTTCGCCAGCTGTTGGGTCTTAAGAAGCATGTTGCATGCAGGATGTGACTGACTGCCGGTTGTGATGCTAATGTAACGTAATCACGGGTCTGATGCAGCATGCAATGATCATGATCGAGAGACCCTCGCGATATGACAAATCGGTTCCAGCTCGGCACCCCGGCTCGCCTGCAGGTATCGTCGCCATGGCTCGCTCCACTCCCTCTGTACGACACCCCAGCAGGCCTCCATCAGGCCCAGCCAGGCCCCCTCGTCGCCAACCACCGCCTGGGCCGCCTCCACCAACCGCCGGTCCGGCTCAACCGACGCCGCCGCCTTCACAACGTCCGACAGCGGCATCTCGCGTACGGCAGCGGCGGGCCCGGCGGCGTAGTAACCGAAACCGTTGAGACCGCCGGTGTAGGTTGGGCCGCCGTGACCGGGGCCGCTGTGCGGGTACGACACTAGGAGCAGGGGATCCTCGATCTGGATCCGGCTGAAGAGGTCGGAGATGACCGAGCGCGGCGGCGGCGGTTGGAGCGCTTGCTCGTCCCAGATCGGATCCTCGGGGAGGTTGGCCGGGATCTGGATCCCGGCGGCCTGGCTGGGGGCGGGGTGCTGGGCCGGGCGGATGGTGCCATCCGCGGCCTGCATGGGGTGGGGGAGCATGGGGGGGGGGGAGGAGTGCTGCAAAAGTAAGGTCAGAGGCCAAGCCCGCGTTTGAGCTTGGGTGCAATCCCCTTCCGCCCTCCACCCTCCGGAAACATCAGGGCCTGCTCTGCTCGGGGCCTGGAGGTGAGGTAGGGAGCATGGCTTCCTTGCTTCGGTAGGCCCCCGCCCGTTGCGCACCCACCATGCCCTGCCAATTCTTGCGGTGCCAGGCGGGGTCGTTCAGCTGCCGACACACGCGCTGCGCGGGCGGAATTGGAAGACAAAACATACGTTTGCGGGCGTGACTGGTTCTCCCCCCCGTCCCCTCTCCGGCCACTCCAAACCTCCCCGGCGTCGGCCCCGTCCCCTCCGCGCGTCCCTTCCGGCCTTCCCCACACACAAACACGGCAGGCCTTGACACACTAGAGGTACCTCCGGCGTACCTCCACAGCCGGCGGCACGGAGGGGCGCTGCTGGTGCTTCTTGGCATCCAGCGCCTGCTCGTACCTGGGGGTTGGGGTTCCACGTGCGACCGTTAGGCGGTTAGCAGTTAGAGGTGGTCGGAGGTCGTTGGTTGCGGGCGGAACGTTGGGCTGGCACAGGAGCTGGTGTGGCATCGTCTCCCGTGCCATGCCACCTGCCGCCCGTGTGCCCGCCACGCCCTCCCCCCAGCTCCATCATCCCCACCCAACCCCCACCCCCCCTGCAGCCGCTCGCTCACCCCTCCGCCAGCTGCGTGCACAGCGGCCCCCCCGGCCCGCCCCCCTGCCCCCGGTGCAGCTCCAGACAGCGCAGCCAGTAGGTGTGGAAGAGGCCCACGCTGGCGTCCACCACCTGGGGGGAACGGGGGGGAACGGACGGGAACGGAGGGGAAGGGAGGGGTAAAGCGTGTGTGTATGGGCGTTCGCTCAAGATGCTTGCTGTCCCGTTCTCCCACCCATACGCCCTGCCTTCGCCCGCCCCTCTCCTACCCCCAACCCCCACCCGCACGTGCAGCCAGAACTGGTCCAGCCCTTCCCCTCCCCTCCTGCCCCTCCCTCCCTCCCCTCCCTTTCTACCCCGCCCCTCCCTCTCTCCACCCCCCCCCACCCACACACACACCTGGGCGTGCAGCCAGAACTGCACCAGCTGCCGGATCAGGTCCTGGGGGTGGGGAACGGAACAAGAGGTGGTGCAGGGCAGGGGCGTGTGAAGATCGGCATGGCAGCTGATTGATCAGTGCCCCTCGGGCAGCCTACAGCCGAGCAGGGAGTAGTCAACCTCCCCGCCCAACTCCCAGCCCCAACCGCCCAACCCACAACCGCAGCCGACCCCCCTTCCCCTCACCGAGGGATCCGGGTCGTCCCTCTGAGGCGGGAACACCCACAGCTGCCCCGATGCAAGGGCCTCGGCCATGCTGGGCAGCCGGGGCCCGGGCGGGCCCACGCGGGCCTGGCTGGGCCCAGGCCCCGAGGGGCCCGAGCGGCCGCCCTGGGACCCGGGCGTCTGGATCGTGGGAAGTGGCTGAGTGGGGGGAGGCTGCAAGGGGGCGGGGGCAAGGGCCGGGGTTGTGCTCGAGGGCAGGGGTATTCACGGGAGGCTGACCCGGGAAGGGTGGGTAAGAAGGGGCCGCGGTGGTTGGTCCAAGGTCTGGGAGAGCTTGGGATGCAGGGCAAACTCGGCCGGCGGGGCTCACCGTCATGGCACCGAGGAGGGGTTGGTGCTGCTGTGAGGGCTGGCAGGAGCCCTGCTGCTGCTGCTGCCACTGCTGCTGCCCCCCTCCGTGGCTAGGGTGGGGGTGGCAGGGCGGCAGGGGCTGCGTGGGCGCCAGCGGCAGCGGTTGGCTCTGCGCCTGCGTGGAAGGCAGGCCCCGCGCCACCGCCCGCGCCTGCGCCTGAGACGCGGTGGCCTCAGCACCCTGCGCCTGCCATGCCGCGCCAGCACCAACTGCCGAGGGCCCTGCGTGCTGCGCATGCGTTGGGAGGCCCTGCGGCGCGGCCCACGCCGCCTGCTGTGCGTGCTGCGCCTGCATTCGGACGGGTGCCGGGGCCAGTGCCCTTGGGGCCAATGGTGCATGCTGTGCGTGCTGCGCCTGCACTGCCGGCGCCGGTGCCGGTAGGGGGACGTCCGAGGGCTGGCCGTCAAGCCCCACCCGGGGCGGGGTCGGGGGCGGGCCAAGGGGGGCGGGGGGCGCCCCGTGCTGCGCGTGTTGTGCTGCGGCGGTTGAGGGCTCCGTGCTGACGCCCTGCTGTGCTGCGAGGCGCTCCCACAGGGCATCGACCATGTCCTGTCAGGGGGGGAGGGGAAGAGGGGGGCCGGTGGAGGGGGAGGAGAGAGGTGGGAGGGGATAGGTGGGACGGGAGGGAGTGTGGTAGCACAGCGGAAGGCGGATCCGGGACAAGTGGATACGGCTCGACAAGCAGCACTGGGCTGTCGTACACAACCAACTCAACCGCCAACGGCTAACCGACAACCACCCACCCGGTGCGTGATGACGTGGAAGATGTCGCCGTCGTAGTCCCCCCCCGCCATGAGGGCAGCCAGGGACTCTCCGCCCTGACAGGGGGGGGGAAAGGGGGAGGGAGAGGAGAGAGGGTGTAAGGGTGACTGATGCTGATGGGGATTGCGTCGCCTTGGACGAAGCGGGACGAGCGTGAAGCGGCTGTTGGCGGGCGGGCCGAGGCGGGCGCGTTGTAGGAGCAAGAACCCCGACCCTCTTCCCTTCCTTCCCGTTTTACCCCCCCCCCCGCACGCCCTCGCGCCCCAACCTCCACGCCGCCTTAGTAAGCCCCACCTGGATGGGCATGACTAAGGCGCTCCGCAGCCCCGGCCCCAGCCCGCCGCCCCTGCTGCCTCCGCCAGCGCTTCTCCCCACCGCCGCCCCCGCCGCCGCCGCCCCTCCTGCCTCCCCCCCGCCCCCCGCCAGGAGGCCCGGGGGGGGCGGCACCAGCCACGCCGCCAACACCCCTGTGTGGCGGAGCTCGGGGTCCCTGGGGGGGAGAAGGGGGGTGATTTTCGGAGCATTGGAGAGCGAAGGAAGAGATAGAGCGGCAGCCAGCGAGCCCGATGAGAGAAAGGGGGAAGGGCCAAGAGTTCAGAGGACCTCAGTGCACGTGCCTCTACAGCCGGCAGCCCGTGGGGCCCGCGCTCCCAAAGGCATGCACCCCACCCGCGGGCAGCCCCAGCCCCACCCCCATCCACCCCCCGGCCCCCACCCGCCCCCCCCCCCGCCCCCTGGGCGGGACTGCTTTACTCCTTTCTTAACTCGTCGCATCCGGCTGGTGGGCCAGACCCGGCTAGCTGCACATTGCCTTGACCCCCCGCCCCGGCTAGCTGCACATTGCCTTGACCCCTCTCCCCGGCTAGCTGCACATTGCATTGACCCCCCGCCCCCACCTGTACAGCAGGCAGCGCGTGGGTGCGGCCGCCACGGCCCTCCCCGCGTCGTCGATCAGGCACACGCAGCGGCGGGGGAGGGAGGCGGTGGGGTCGGGCACCCCCACCGCCATGAGGGAGTCCTGACAGGGGGAGGGAGGGAGGGGAGGGAGGGAGGGGGCCACGTGTGGGTGTACGGCAGTGACCCATGTGGTTGCCGTACGCTTGCGGCTCTAGTCACGGCTTCCTTCCCTTATGTACAACACTCTCACATTGGCGCCGCATTCCTGCCCGCCCCGCCCCGCCTCATTGCCCTCTTCCTGCCCGCCCGGAGCCCCCCCCCGCGGTAACCCACCGGCAGGGGGATCTGCATCTCCCGGAGGGAGTTGATCAGGGTTGTTAAGAGGCTGCGGGAAGGGGGGGGAGAAGCGGGCGGTATGCTAAGTCACCGTCCTCCAAGAGACACGACGCCGCCCAAGCATCCCACAGCATCCTAACAACCACACCCAACACCCCTCCCCATGGCCCCTGGGCTGCCCTGTCCCTCCCACCGTACCTCTTCCCCATCCCCCAAACCCTCCACCCCCACCCCTTCCCTCCCCAGCGCTCCACCCACCTGTCGAGCTCCGAGGCCAGGTGTGCATCCGGCGCCGCCCACACGTCCCCCGCCGCCTCCTCCGCCGCCCGGCCCCACCCCGCCCCCAGCCGCTCCAACAGGGTGGCGAAGCGCCCCTCCCGGCTCCGGGCCGCCGTGGCGGCGGCGGAGGGCGTGCGCAGGGCGGCGCGTGCCTCCGCCAGGGCCGCGTCCAGCAGGCTTTGGGGGGGAGGGGGGAAGGGGGGAGGGGAAAGGGAGGGGGTCAGGATGGTGATGCAGGGGGGTGCAGGGCCCCTTCTCTTCTTGTTCTCCCTTCTTCAGGTCACTCGAAGTGTCTGCCCCCACAATGTGCCCCAGTTGCACCCAGTGGCCCAGTCGCCCTTCCTCGCTGCGCCCTTTCGCCTCCCTCACCCGTACAGCACCCGCCGAGGCACGCCCAGGTGATCCAGCAGCGGAATCAGGTTCTGATTCAGCCGCCCCGGCCGTACGGGCCGCCCGCCGCCCACCAGCTCCAGCTGGATCCGGGAAGAGTAACGGACGGGCGCGTACGAAGTGTGACCGTCGCTGCTGCTGCTATTTCCGGCGGCGGCGCTGCCGGCGGCGGCGGCGGCGGCGTCATGGCTAGGGCCGGCCGCATGGGAGGGGTAAGAGGAGGAGGAAGAGGAGGAGAGGGGCGGTGTGGGGGGGAGGACGTCCAGTGCGGCGTCCTCCGCCTCCTCAAGCCATTGCAGGAGCGTGTCAATGCCGGGAGCTTTGACACAACTGTACGGCAGCACAATTGTACGGCACGGCAGCGACGAGTCCGGGATGAGCAAGCCCTTGTTCATCACGCTCGGCCTGTCGTACGACGGCGAGCACGTCAGCATCCTGTCGTACATCCGCATCTGCAGCGGCGGCAGCCGCCCGCAGGCGGCGGCGGCGGCGGCCTCCGCCGCGGCGGCGGCCGTGCCGGCGGCGGCGCCGGCGCCCCGCTGCCTGTACGACTGGGATCCGATGGCGAAGCAGCTGGCGGCGGCGGCGTCCTTGGCGGCGGCGGCAGCGGCGGCGGCGGCGTGGTTCGCGACGGCGGCCAGGGCCAGGGGCCAGAGGTCGGGGGAGGCCCGTCCGGCTCCGTCGGTGAGGGGGAGGGTGGCGCCGGGGGTGGTGGGGTGGGGGCCCTCGGGGTCGGATTTGTAGCTGCGGCGGGAGGAGGGGGTAAGAGGGTTTGCAAGGGAGCTGGTGAGCTGTCAAGCCCGAATGAGGGCTTCACCACTAAGGGATTGTTTTCTCCCTCAATGTCTCTCGCATCTCCCCGCTCACGGAACCCCAGACACACCTGCTTGCCCGCCAGCGCTCAGTGACCCCCACCGCCCACCACCACCCCAGCATGCCCCCCCCCCTCCACCCCCGCCCCTTCCTCCGTCCTCACATGACTCGCCACCCCTCCGGCAGCGCCAGGGGCAGGGTCTTGCTGCTCCACAGCTCCGCGCGGGCCGCCATCTTCTGAACGGTGGGCAGGCAGCCGGCGGCGCCCAGCAGCGGCCAGGCGTCCTGGGGGGGGGAGGGGGGCGGGAGATAGCATGAGGGGGAGTTGGACCTAGCAAAATGCGTAGAAAAGCGGCTCGGAAGGGTAGGCGGCTAGCCTGGCCTGGCCTTGGCCCTGCCCCGTGGCCCAGCGCACCCACCAGGATGGGGTGCGCGATCGGGGCCCAGCCCTGCAGATCCGCCGTACGGCAGGATCTTACGGCCACACACCACAGCGCCCCATCCTTGGCCGTCAGGTACCTGCAGGGGCGGGCCCCGGGCAGAAGGGCTTGAGTGCTGGGTACCGGTATGTACGGCATGTCGTGCTGTGACCTCTGTCCCGACTCTCACCACCTGCCTGAGAGACGCGACGGGAGCTGCACAAGGCCCGCCTCTCGTGTCGCTTTTTCCTTCGACGCTTTGCCTCACCTCTAGCCTCTACCCATGTCCCGACGCCCAGCCATGACACCCCGGTGCGTCCGAGGAAGGCAGGCACACCGGCTTTCCCCATCACGCCTTCTGTGCAGGCCGGACCCGCCCCCGGCCCACCCAAGGCCCACCCCGGGCCCACCTGTACAGCCGCCCCGCAAACACAAACCCGCGGCTCAGCACTCGCTCCAGCGCCCCCCGCTGCCCCGGGGACAGGCCGTCCGCCAGGCCCTCGCTGCCGCCGCCTCCGCTGTCGCCGCCGCCAGGGCTGTCGCCGCCGCCACCGCTGCCGCCGCCTCCGCCGCCGCCCCGGGTGCGGGTGCGGACGGTCATGCGCAGGAGTCGGTCGTGTGCCGCCAGGTGGGGGTGGCGGCAGAGGTAGGTGGACTCGGGGGAGAGCTGCGCGAGCGTCGGCAGGGTGGGTGGGGGGGCGCGGAGGGGAGGGCGGACACGGCTGTACTGGCGTGTTGGGCGGAAGGCGTGGCGCAAGAGACCATGGCGGAAGTGACGCAAGTCTTGGTGAGCAATCCCAACCCCGTCCATAGGGCACTGGGGCTGACGCCGCCCCCCTTCCAATGGTTCCCGTCCTCCCCAACGAACTTGACGGAGACGCACCTCCAGGTCGAACCGCGCCCGCACGCCGTCGCCAAGCTCAACCCAGCCCTCTCCGCCGCCAGCGCACACCTCACCACCCCGCCCTCCCCCTCCCCCTCCCCCGCCGTCGCCGGGGCTAGAGTCTCTGCCCCGGCGCCGGTTGCGGCTCCCGCCCCCGCTGCCGAAGCCCTCTTCAGCGGGCGGCAGCTCCAGCCTCGCCGTAACGACCCTGTACGGCGGCCGTTGGGGTGGGTCCGGGTTGTACGACACCGCGCCGCCGCCCGCGAGGCCTTTCGGGTCCCCTGGGGCCCAGACCAGGCCCGAGCAGGCCATCGCTTGCCACAGCAGCTCCGCCCGCCGCTTCGCCGTCGCCGCCTCCTTCTCGGCGGCTTGGGACGAGACCGCATCCGAGGCTCGGCCGCCGCCGCCACCGCGACGGTTACCGTTGATGCCGTACGGGGTGGTTGCGGCGGTTGCGGTTGCGGTTGCGGCGGCCAAGGCCGAGGCGTGGCGCTGGCGGGCGGCCGCCGCCGCCATGAAGCCCACAAGCGTGACTAACTCGCTGGCGCTCCGGGCCCGTGCGAGGCCCCGCAGCAGGTCCAGCGAGGGCCCGTCCGGGCCCAGGCCCAGCAGGTCCAGCAGGAGCCTACGGGGTTGCACACGCGTGTGTGAGCGAGCTTGTGTGTGTGCTGGTGTGGGTGGGCGGGCGGATGGCGGGGATGGCGTGCCCCGCCGCCCCTGGGGCCCTGCTCACGCGCCCGCAGGACAAACAGTCCCATCAAGTTTCGAACCCAGCTCAACCCAACCCAACCCAACCCAACCCCCAGGCTCTATGTCAATGCCCTATGATGCGTTTGTGTGGGCCCGCCCGGTCCCCCCTGGGCCCCGCTCACGCGCTGTGGGTGGGCAGGCCCGCCAGCAGGTGGGCCCGGCACGACGCCTCGGAGCCATCGCAGGTCGGCAGTGGGCCCGCCTGGGCCTGGGGAGGGCACGGGGCGGGCGCGGGGCGTCTTCTTGCAAGAGTCGAGGACATCTTCGAAGCCCCTCGCATGTAGCGAGCGCGAACGGGCCCCAGAGGTGAACGTCGAGCCGAGCCCAAACCCACCCGCAGGTGCACAACTAGGAGTTGCGTGGCCGAGGCGAAGCGGGGCGCCTGCGCCAACCCCGCAGGCGCCGGGCTCGGTCCCGGGCCGGTCTGGCTAGAGAACGAGGCCGCGGCGTGGGCGGCTGGCGTGATGGCAGCAGGCGAGGTGGCGCCGGGCCCTGCGGCTACGGTGAGATCGGGGCTGGGGGAGGGGCCCTGCGCGCCAGAGCCCCAGTGAGGGGGTCCCGGAGCGCGGAGCTGGGCGGGTGGTGGGGGCGAGGAGGAGGGCTGGGCTGGCCAGGCTGGCTGGGGGCGGGGGGCGGGGTGGGGCGCCCAGGCGGGGGAGCGCCCTTGCGAGCCCCCAGGGTGGGGGCCAGCGCCGGGGGCGGCTGTGGGGTAGGCGGGGCCGACTGGGTTCCCCGGCACCGGCCCCGAGCCCCATGACGCTGGTTGGAGAGACGAGCCGGTAGCGGCCCCCAGGACTGGGCCGGGGGCGTGGGCTGGGGCGGGGCCAGGGGTAGCGGCAGCCTCGAAGTCCGGTTGCCTGGTTTGGGGGGAAGGGGGTGTGAGGCAGGCCGCCGACTGGTAGGCCAGTTGTAGACGGTCCAAGCCCAGGCTCATAGGGGCATTTCTTTCTAGCACGGCAACTGGTAGGCCAGTTGTAGACGGTCCGAGCCTAGAGAGTCCGCTTTCAGACCCTCTCAGGGGCATTTCTTTCCAGCACGGCGAGCGTGCCCTGATGAGCTAGCTTACCTGAACCCGCTTGGCCTCCCTGCGTCGGTCGCATGCTGGGTCCGCGCGGGCGGGTGCGGCGGGAAGGTGGGTGGGTGATCGTGCCACTGGGGATAGCATGGCCGAGGTGATCCCCGAGGCGTCAAGTTGCCAGCAGGAGCGGAGGCACAGGCTCCATAATCCGATGACAGATAGGGGTTCAAGCGGCGCTCGCTGCGTCGCTCGGCGTCCTCCAGCGGCCGCTTGCTCGGGGTCATGCTGTGAGCATGCTGTGGCTGCTGCTGCTGAGCCCAGGCATTGACCGGGCTCGTGTGCATTGCAGCTCACGACCTCTTCTTTGCGACAAGAGCGCGAGATCAGGTGTGCCTATCTGGTCGGGTGCGTGAGCATGCTCATGGCGGGCCTCTCGGCCGCTGGTTGTTGGCTTGGTCAGGCTCGGCCTCTGTCCATCGCTTGAGTGAGCAAGTTAGCGATAGGGGAGAGGGACGCCGGGCGTGCCGGTCAGCTCTCGCATCGTGTCAATCTGCGACTCGCGCTGCACTTGCGGTTTGCGCCACGGCAACCAGCGGCTGAATCCTGCACGTATAAGCGCACGCACACCCATCGCGCAACTAGAGAGATCATCACAGCAGCGAAACCCTTTCGACCCGCAATTGCGACGAGACGAGAGCCAACATGCACGGCCTGCGCTAGCATCGCCATCTGAGCCTGCTTGGTATGACGCGTGGGCTCCCCGGACTCCCTGGGGCGTTCGCGGGCTGCAACGCCGAGGATGGCCATGTGCAGGTGCGCGCCTCTCCACGGTCCCTGTCCCCTGGGCTGTCCGTGGGCGTTCAGGCGCTTCACCAAGGGATCCAAACATTGAGGCAGGGGACATCACCGCCCGATGCCTCAACTGTCCTCGGCACGTTTCGCTCGCCACGTTGCGGCTGCCCTGGCCACCGGCCCTCTGGCCCCCACCCCAGCCACCCCTCGCCCCTTGCCACAGCCCAAGCTAGTATCGCTGGAGCCCTCGGCGCTCTGCGCGGCGCTGTGCGAGCTATGGCGCGAAGGGGCGCTGGTGGACGTGACGCTGCGCGCGCCATGCCAGCAATGCGCGCCAGCTCTAGCCATGCCTGGCCCTGTACCCATGGACGCCATGGAGTCAGCCCCTACAGCGAGAGCTTGCTCTATCGATGGCTTCATCGATGTTCCGGCGCACCGCGTGGTCCTCGCGGCCAGCTGCGACTACTTCAGGGCCCTGCTGGCGGGGACGGGCGCGCACATGTGCGACCTCACGCCATCTCCATCGGCGGCATGCGAGCTCTCCACATACATGCCCTCCCCAACCTCGGCTGCAGCCATGGATACCTCGACATCGGTTCCTGAGCCGTCAGCAGCAGCAGGAGCTAGTGCTTTTGCAAATGCCCTGCCGGCGGCGGCGACGGCAGCCGAGTCAGGAGGGCCTGCGGGCGGAGCTCGCGCCAGTGGCAGCGGGGGCCGCGGCCCGCCGGTGGTGTGGCTGCCCGGCGTCGACGGTTGGGCGTTGCGGTTGGCGGTTAAGGCGCTGTACGAGCGGCGGTTGGAGCTCAACGCCGAGGTCCTGGAGGGCGTGCTGGCGGCGGCGTCTTTCCTGGGGGCGGGCGGGCTGCTGGAGGCGTGTGCGGCGGTGAGCACGGGTTGGGGCCCGGGGGAGTTTGAGATGCCCCCGCTTAAGGTATGACAGTGTGAAATCGTTGGGCTACATATGTGGTGACAGCGTTAGGGCACTGCTGGAGCACTGGGCGCCAACGGTTGAGCCCCCACACTCACACGTTTTGGCCCCCCCCCCTCCCGCTCGTCCATCCCCCCGGCAGTACATGCGCTCCAGCCTGGGCCTGCGCACGTGTGTACCGCTGCTTGCCCTGGCCTGGCGGTACAGCCTTGGGGCGCTGAGGGAGGAGCTGGTGGGTGGGGCGGGGCTCGGGGGGTGGGGGTGGGGGAGCGGAGATTATGGCTGGAGGTAAGGCGCGGGGCTCGAGATTGCACGAGTGTCATTATGTTCTCGTGCTTGGCTTTCGGTGGGAGCCAACGCGCTCTCCATACCCCAACGTCACTGCACCCAGATGTCGTACGTGTGCAGCCGCTTCGCCGTACTTGTACGGCTGGATGCCCCGGCTGGCGCCGCCGGAGCCGCGAGGACGGCGGCGGCTGGATGCGGACCGGGCCTGGGCGCCACTGCCGGGCACGGACTCTCCGGAGAAAGGGGAGTGGGAGGCAACTGCCTGGGCCCTGGCGCGGGCGGGGGCGCGGGCGTCCCTGCGGGTGCTGCTGCCGCCATGGGTCTGGGCGATCTGCCCCTGGAGCTGCTGGGGGAGGTGCTGCGGAGCGAGGAGCTGGTGGCGGAGTGCGTGAGTGGGGCAGGGGGGGGAACGGCGCCTCGGGGGGGTGACTTTTGAGGGGAAGGAGGGGAGCAGGGAGAGCAAGGCGGTTGTGGACGGCATTAGTTGGGGAGACGAAGAGGGGAGGGGCAACCACAGCTCGTGACTCACAGGTCTCAGCACCCCTCTCCCCGCCGTGGACCCCGCGCCCTGATCCTTAGCACGAGCCCCTTGCCTTGCAACCCATCGTGCCATGTCACCCCCACAGGAGAGCGACGTCCTGCAGGCCGCACTCGACTGGCTCGCGGCCGACCCCACCGCCCGGGCCCCCGCCGCCCCCGAGCTAGCCTCCCTGGTGGGGTGGGGCTCCCTGCCGCCCCGGCCGCACCTACCGCTGGCGGCGGCGCCGGGGCCGGCGACGGCGGCGCAGGCAGCGGCGCTGCGGTTGCTGCTGGCGGCGGCGGCTGATGCGGTTGGGGCGGTTGGGATCGCGGGTGGCCAGGGCGCGTGGAGCCAGGCCAACTGCCACCCCGAGCCGCCGGCCCTGGCGGCGCTACGGCAGCAGCTGGCAGCGCTGGAGGCACTGGAGGCTGGCGGCGTCCTCAACCTCCAACCGCCGCCGCTCCAACCGCCGGCGGCTGCCGCACACCAACCGCCACACTCAGCCGCCAACGGCGGCCGGCGCGTCGGCCCGATCCTGGCCTCGGCCCTAGGCGGCGCCGCCGCCGCCGCCGGCGGCACCGGCCGCCGCTCGCGCCGCCACCTGGCCTCGGGCTTACTAATGGCGGGCGGGCACGACAGCAGTTGGCGAGCGGTTAAGGCGGTTGAGGTTTACGACCCGCAGACCGACCAATGGGTCAGCGGTCCGCCGCTGCTGCAGGGGCTGTCCTTCGCCGGCGCTGCCATGCTCCCCGGGGGCGGGGGGGGCTCCGGGGCTGTGTATCTGGTCGGCGGCACGCCGCTCTGCAGCTCCGTCGCCCGACTGCGCTGCGGCGCCGCCGCCGCCATCGGCGGCGCTAGCGCCGGGGCAGGCGGCGGAGGTGGCGGCGGCGGGGGAGGGCGGGGGGCGGCGGCGCGGGTGGCTTGGGAGCCGGCGCCGCCGCTGCTGCTGCCGCGGGCTCATGCGGGCGTGGCGGCGGTGGCCGGTGAGGATGGCGGGTGGGACGGATGGGCAGCCTTGCCAAGGCTATAGGGGCCGGGTAACCGGCCGGGTTTGAGAAGTTGAGGGGGTGCTGGTGTGGGGCGCCGCGGCCATCACATGTTGGCTCTGCCCCTTGCTGGCCCACGCCCCCTCCCCAACTGGCCTGCAGCTCACCTCCCATCCCTTCCCTCCCCCCCCCGGCGTCTCCCCCCAGGCGGTGTGGTGGTGCTCGGGGGCCGCTCCCAGGTGCAACAGGTGAGCGGGGCCTAGACGATGCCGACTGGGGATTGGCAGATGTTCCTTTGGTGGCTCTGACAGCACCTTATGAGAGGTCAAAGTTGTTGGGTTCCGGGGGGAGTATGGTCTGAAACTTAAAGAAATTGACGGAAGGGCACCACCGGGCGTGGAGCCTGCGGCTCAACACGTGGAAACTTACCAGGTCCAGACACGAGAAGGATTGACAGATTGAGAGCCCTTTCTTGATTCTGTGGGTGGTGGTGCATGGCCGTTCTTAGTTGGTTGGGTTACCTTGTCAGGTTGATTCCGGTAACGAACGAGACCAGCGTGGGGGGGGGGCGGCACGGGGTGGTGGTGGTTGAGCAAGGGAGCCTCACAGCCATGGACGGAGGCGGGGCGCTGGCGGGGCGGCTCTGTTGCCGTACAGCCACGGTAGCCTCTTGCTCATGCTGCCGTGCGGTCCCCAGGTGCAGCACGTGCTGTCCAGCGTGGAGTTGCTGTCGGCGGAGGCCGAGGCCGCCGCCGCCGCCGGCCCTGGCAGCGCCGCCGCCGCCACTGCCGCCGCCGGCGGCGGCGGCGGCGGTGGTTGGACCCGTGCTCCAGACATGCTCCACCCGCGCTCCGCCGCCGCCGTTGCGGTCTTGGGCGGTCGCGTGTACGCTCTGGGCGGGGCCAGCGGAGGCGGAGGCGGAGGCCGTGGCGGCGGTGGCGGTGGCGGTGGCGGCGGAACCCATCGGAGCGGCGAGGTTCTGGATCTTGGATCCGGGCGGTGGATCCTGGTTGGGGACATGGGCAGCGCGCGCAAGTACACGGCGGTAAGGGGAGGGGGTGCTAGAGCAGGGGGGAATTGCTGGCAAGGGGGAGGAGGGAGTGGGCGGGGATAAACGCTGCTTTTGCTGAGGGTCAGGGCGGACGGAGGAAGACATGGCGCTAGTCCTCAGTTCCTCAGCCGAACGCCTCCGCCCGCCTTATGAACACCTCGTGTGCCGTACAGGCCGCCGCCCTTGGCGGGCGCATCTACGTGGCGGGCGGCGTCAATGACGGGCGCACGCGGCTGTCCTCCCTGGAGGCGTACGACCCCAGGCGGGTGCCGTACGGGCGGGGCGGTCGGGTGTTGGGCGGTGGGGTGCCGACGCGCGGGGGGGGAGGCGCACCAGAAAGCGACCAAGGGTGGGGTGCGGCGGAGCGACATCTGGAAAGGGGCTTTTGATGGACCGAGGGGGGGCCGGAGGGGGGGGGGCCGATGGGCGGCCAGTCGGTCGAGGCTGCCGCTGGCCCGGTCCCCACGTGCCTCCACCTTCCTCCACCTTCCGCGTCTGCCTGCAGGGAGGGGCGGTGGACGTCCTTGCAGCCCATGGCCTCACCCAGGCAAGGGGGGCGGGGGGGGGGCTGAAGGGGTGCAGAGACGTGGGTGTGGGGCGCTGAGCCCCGAGCGAGGAGATGACTTGGGGGGGGAAGCAGAGCGACTCGCCTGCAGGGGGGTTTCGACAGCACGCTTGGCAACCTCTCCCGCGCTCCTCCTTTCTCCTCCCCCCCTTGCCCCATACCCTGCCGCAGGTCCAGTCACGCCATTGCCGCCCTGGGCGGATGCCTCTACGTCGCAGGGGGGCAGGGAACCAGCGCCGACGTCGCCGCCGCCGCAGCCGCCGCCGCCACCGGCTTTGGCTTCGGGAGCAGCAGCGTCGGCGGCGGCGTGGGGGCGCTCGGATCGTCGCCGCCGCCGTACGGCGGCCACGGGCTGTACGGCAGCTGGCCGTACAACGGCCCGCACGCTGCGGCCGGGGCCGGCATCATCGGCGGCGCGGCGGTGTACGGCAGCCCCCCGCCGGTGGTTGCCGGTTGGTACGGCGCCGGCGGCGGTGCAGCTGGCGGCGTTGGCCTCGGCGGCGGCGGCGGCGGCGGGCTGGGGCCCGTGCCTCTGGGGTCCGTCGGCGGGGCGGGGGGTGCTCCCGGAGCGGGAGGCGGGTTTCTGGGTTTGGGCACGCTGGGCGGCGGCGAGGAGGGTGCCGTACACCAGACCGTGGAGGCGTACGACATGGCGGCAGGGCGGTGGCGGGCGTGTGCGCCGTGCGGCCAAGGGCGGTCGGGCGTGGCGCTGTGCGCCATCTGAGGGGGGGGCGGGCATAGCACCCGCGTAGCACACAAGCATCGGGGCTTTCTAGCACTACACGGAGCGGTACGCGCAGACGATGTAGTCGGGGATGCAGCTGAGAGCGGCTAGCAGACATGGGCATGCTGTGGGAAGCGCGCGACGGCCATCTGAGGGGGTGCCGTACCTTCCCTCCAAACTAAGGCGGCCTTCGTGCGGCGTATCGGCGACGGTTCCTCTTCCCTCCCCTTCAGAGGGGCCCTTCGTGCCGCCTGTCGGCGCCGGCGGCTGCTGGGCCCAGGGCCGTCGGGCGCCCGCTCCACCGGCTTGTGTTGCCAGGCCCCTACACACATTGTTGGGGGTAGCGCGGGGCTCGACGGCTCCAGAGGAGGTCGCCCCCGTGTCCGGGGACAGCTGGGTCTGGCCCTGAAGTGCGGCGCCGCATGCCGTTGTTGAAGTTGGTTGCATCTCGGTTGACCTGCGGCATACATATGCCGCATGGTGCATGCAAGCAGGATGGTGCACAGGTAGAGGCGGTAGGTTAGCATGAGCTGTCGAGAGAGATGGGGATTACACGGGCTGATGGGGGCGGCGGCGCTGTGTAGGACGACGTGGGCACACGGCACGTGAGCCCCGATGGATGCATTTAAAGCGTTGGTGCTCGAGGAGGTGTAGCCAGCATGTAAGGCACGCTCGCCGCCGTCTGCTACTGTCTCGAGGACGGTCTGGACGGCGCTCCACCCGCAGGCTGAGGCGAAGGACGGAGGCAGTGTCGTGGCAGCGCTTGCGTGCAGGCGCTCGGAAGGCAGCAGCAGGGCCTGCGGCACCTTTAGCGCACCGCATGGAGGCTATGCCCTCCGATCCCTGGGTTAGAAGAAATCAACGAAGCGAAGCGCTTGGTTGTGGCGTAGGGCGTGCTACGCAGACCTGGGTCGCTGGGCCTTGCCTCAGCGGGCAGCGGCAACAGAGTCGACCACTCGACCTGCATGGCCGGCCCATCCGGCAAGCAGTAGGGCACCAGTCGCTTCTCGCGGTGTGCTCCTGGCCTGAGCCTAACGCCCGCCCGAACAGCTGGCAGCACGCGCCTCTCCGGGGGCCCAGCCCAACATCTCGCTTTCCAAAGGTTACAGGGCCCTCTCTCCAGGGCTTGAATCGACATGCACCCGGCCTCCACCCAGGGACGCTCCTCCGCGGCGCTTCTCCGCACCCGCCTGCCCGGGCCGAGGGAGACTGGGGCCAAAGACTGCGGCGAACGCCGCAGCCCTGCCACCCTACCCCTACCCCGGCCCAGCCGCCACCAGCCGCCGCCGCCACCTGCACCTGAGCCCGCCCCAGGCTCCACACGTGCCGCCCCACACAACACAAAAACAGCTTGCGATACTAAGCGGGTTGAACGACATGAAGCCATGGCTGTACCCATTCTCTCCTGCGTGATTCCAGCGCCTGTTTCCTCCCCCTGGAGGGACCTGACAACACACAACCACCCACACACGAACCCAGGCAACCGCCTGCTCACACACCAGCCCCTCTCCCCGATCCATGGCCGCAACCGCCCCCGCCGCACTTTCCAGGCCTCCCCGCTCTCGCCTCTTTACTGCCACGCATTGTGGACGGCCCCGAGACTAGCATTCGCAGCATGAAGCCAAGGAAGGAATGGAGCACAGATAAGCCAAAACTGCGTTGGCCCTGGTCGCACCCGTCAGCAATCCGCCGGCGCAAACTCGCAGGCAGTCACCAGCCCCTCCACCCCCTCCACACACGGCGCTCTGCTCCCGTCAACCCGCACCCCTCCTCTGTCCTCGGGCCCTCCATTCAATGCGCGGCCTCTCCCTGCCTCTTGACCCTTCCCCAGACAGACAGGCGGTACGCCCTCTGGCGCCAACTCTCTGCGATACGCCATGACAGCACCGCCCGAGAGGCCCCGAACAAGCATGAGCCACCGGCTTGTCCCCACAGTCGCTCGTCTCGGTGGTGGCCAGCCCGGTCACGAGCCAAAACACGGGTGGGCCGTTATCAGAACCCCAATCATAGAAGCACCATCTCACCACACATCACACACCACGTGCCTATGCTCCCTCGGCTGAAGCGAGCAGCCTGTAACACCACACACCACCTGCCTCACAACCTCTGCCTCGAAACACGAAATGGACGCAGCAGAGAGAGCATAACGAGGGACCGTGAAACGACGCTAAACCCACATCGCGCGTGTACGTGTACTTGTGCGAGTACGGTACGTGTGTGTGTGTATGGTACAGCCTTGTGATGAGACCCCTGCTGCCGTACGCCGTACATGTTCCCACCCAAGGCATCAAGACACTGTATATGATTGACTAATGGGCCCGCAAACATTCTGCGCTCCCCACATCATTCCCACCCTGCGCTTGCACCCGTGCCCCCCTGCCTCTGCATCCACCCAGACCACCCACACGCCCGACCTCCCAAGCCCACCGACCGGACCCGTCCCTACCGAACCCGCTCTCTCTCTCTCGAGACTGCCGGACCCTCCCTCACCCTGCCCTGCCCTGGAGGCTCCCACACGCACTTGCCACCCCGCTTGCCCATGCTGTGGCCTCCCCGGCAATGCACGCTGTGAGTGACCCGTGCTCCGCGAGATGCCCGACAGCGGCTCGGAGTTCGGGCGCGCCCCGTCGCCTCCGCGCCCTACACCGTCGCCGCATGAGGGTCGCTCAGGGCCGAGCAAGCATGGCCTGCGGGGGTGGTGAAGCGGGGTGGGGGGTGGGGTCGTGGTACCCACACGCCACGAGCCTAAAACCCAGGAACCTCCCCTCCCTCTTCTCTCGACGCAAAGTCTGCACCGCCTTCCCGCCCCACCCCGGGCCACCCCAGGCCCACCCTCGGGCCCAACCCCGGGCCCACCACGGGCCCCACCTGGTATGTGAGGCAGGCCATGGCGGCCAGCGCCGTCGCCAGCAGCGCCGGCAGGACCCTCACCAGCAGCGCCACCAGCCCCTGCCCGGGCCGCCGCAGCACCGCCGCCAGCCGCCCGCCAGCCCCGCTCGTCGCGCCGCCGCCGGCGTACACGCCGTGCGCGTCGTACACGTTCCGCGTGCCGTACAGCTCGTGCACGTCGCCGTACAGCGTCTCGTGGTCGGACTCGATCTCGCTGTGCCCGCACGACGGCGGCGCCGCCAGGCGAGCGCCCACCGCCGCCAGCCGGGGCGGCGTGGCGGGGCCCGGCGGCGGCGTGGACGGCGGCGGCGCCACGTGGCTCAGCTGGGATGCCGTACTGGCGGCTTCCCGTAGCTGCGCCTCGCGTGCCATGAGGGCGGATGCGATCGAGTCGGGCAGGTCCTCCACCTTGCACACCTGGGGCGTCAAGAGACGGTCGGGGGTTGGGGTTGGTTGAGGAGTGGGAAAACGACACGCGGGAACGAATCGCTGTTGTGTTGGCCATCTGCCCCCCCACCCACCTTGACCTTCTGCCTCGTCTCCGCGGAGAGCAGGTTGAGCACCATGGAGATGCCCATGCGGGCGCCGCGGGGCATGTCGGCCAGGTACATGGCCTGGGGGGGTGGGGGGGGAGGGTTGGTTGGTTGGGGGTTGGGTCGGGGCAGCGTTTCAAGCACCCCAGCGCAAAGCCCTCCAGTTCCAGCCGCATTCAAGCCTCCTCCTCCAACTGGTTCCGCGCTCCCCTCAGAACGCCGCCTCGCCCAGCCAACCTGAGTCGCCGGGGGCCCTGGCCGTCCGTCCTCACGCATGCCCGCGGCCCTTACCGCCCGCATGCTTCTCGCTCCGTGCAGTTGGATCTGTTTCCACTTAGCCCAACTAGCCCACCCAAGAGAGATCCAGGATCCCAGATCCACCCACCCGCAGCCGCCCCGGGTAGTGCCGCTGCACGAGGCGGGCGAAGTCCCTCAGCAGCGGGAACAGCCGCAGCGACTGCCGTACGTTGGATCCAGTTCCAACCACCACCACACGGATGCGGTCGTCCAACCGGAAGACTGGTTGGCCGTTGGCGGTTGCCGCCCCGCCGCCGCTTGTCCCGTCCAGCGGCCCGCGGCGGTGGCGGCCGCCCACGTCGCTAACGGTTCCGAGCCCTAGCTTGGCTCTCCGCTTCTGGTTGGCGGCGGCTGCCGCTATCTCGTCCTCCCTGCAGACAAGATCATGGGCAACAATGGCGAGGGCGTTTGAACACACATTGATTTTGGCCGCTCGCGCCCCCTTGCCCCCACCTCTTCCCCCCTGCCCGTCTTTCCTCTTGCCCACCACCCACCCCTCCCCATCCCGCCGCCCTCACGTTGCCGAGTAGGCCGCCGTCACCTCCGCCCGCGCCACCGCCGCGGCGGCCGCCGCCGCCGCCATGCGCGCCGCCGCGTCCGCCGCCGCCTGCCCGACCAGCATGACACGTGTGCAGTACTCCAGCTGACTAATAATGGCTGCATGGGGGCGGGATGGGAATGGAGCAGGATGGGGCCGGAGGGGTTGAGCGCGTGTGGGTGCGGGCACGGAGGTACGGCAGTACGGAAGCTGGGCAGCAGTATACAGGTACGGCACGGGCCTTACCCTGGATGCACTGCCGCCCCTCGCCGCGGCTGCAGCGCTTCACGGCGGCCTGCGAGGAAGCAGGGAATGGTTGGTTGGTTGGTTGGTGGATGGTGCCTTATTGGATGGGGATTGGATGGGGCCCTTGGGGGGTGGGTCCATACCGGCTCTCCAACCACTGGCAGCCACATGGTGCCGTCCTCTACCCCCCGCCCCCCCACGGCACGCCCATACACACACGTTTCCCCCCTCCATCACCCCTCCGCCCCCCCCACCGGCAGGTGCATGTGCAGCCACATGGTGCCGTCCTCGTCGGGGCCCTCCCACCAGGTCACGTCCTCCCACTCCTGGAGGGGGAAGCGGGGGGCGAGGGAGTGGGGGCAGCGCAGGGGTCAGGAGCAGGGTTTGGCGGAGGGCCGGTGGGGCGGGTCAGCGTCCTCAGGGATCAAGCAAGCGGGCATTGCAAGCAACCACTCGACCAATTGAATACCCCCCGGTTGCCAAGCCCCCGGCCCACGCGTCGTCTCCGCCAAGGGGCATCCCCGCCCCTTCGTCGCGCAAGCGCACGCGTGACGTGGCACAAACCCACACGCACTTCACCCCGTTACCCCCGAGCTGTTACCCCCCCTCCTCCCCCCCACCTTGAACTCCGCGGGCGCCATGAAGGGGTACTCGGCCCTCCAGTTGAGGGTGCCCGTCACCCGCACCGCAGTGGCGGCCACAGCCCGGAGCGCGTCCTGGGGGTTCTTGGCCTGGGGGGGGGGGTGCAGCGGTGGGGGCGGGGAGGCGTGGAGGGGTGATTAGGGAGGGCTTCTCCGCCCGCGCCCGCCCTATCCCGCCCCGCTCCCTCCTCCGTTTCTCCGCTTTTGTCCAAACCCAGAGGTCCAGTCCGCCCCCCTCCCCCCCACCCCCACCGCCAGCAGGCCGCAGTAGAGCAGGTAGCGGGTCAGCTCCAGGCCGTCCGGGTCGAAGCCGGGGGGCAGGCGCAGGTTCTGCTGGGCCATCACCTGGGGGCGGGGGCGTGCGGGGCGTGCGGGGCGTGAAGCGCAGTGGGCGTGGAGGGCGTGGAGCCTTCAAGGCAGCGCCCGCACGGTCGACTGTCTGGGTCCCCCGCACAGGATCCCTGCCGCATATGGACAGCCAAGGCCTGAGGAAACCCCACCCCCCGAGAGCCCACGGCTCGCGATCCGCTCTCCAGGATTCGTGGAAAGGACCAACCGGAGGCTCCCTGAGGCTCCCCCTCTAGACCCTACCTTCCGCGCCTGGCTCTGTCACCCAAGACCGCACCCTCCCATCTCCCCAACAGCCCCTCCCCCCATCCCCCCCTCTCCTGCCCCCCCCCCCGCACCCACGTTGCGCAGTACGGCCACCCATCCCTCGTACTCGGGGGCGACCTCGGGGATCTGGGGGGAGGGGGGAAGGGGGAAGGGGGGGCTTGTTTGAAGCTGAGCGGAATCGGTGGCGGCTGCGCTGGCATGCGTGTGAAGGGTCCCCGCGTGATGCCTCGAGGCCCCCTTGCCATTGCCCATTGTCCTCCCTGCCCTTCCCCTCCCTGCCAGCCTCCGCCCACACACCCTTCCACCTCAAACCCCTCCCTCTCCCCTCCTTCCTTTCCCCTCCCCTCGCCTTCTCCACCCCCACTGCCCCCCACCTGCTGCAGCCCCCACTCCAGCTTGGGCACCCACCCCACCCCCTCCTTCCCTGCTCCCCCTCATCCCTCAACCCCGTCTAAAGCCAGCTTCTTTCATGTCTCCCCCCTTCCCCCTCCCCCCTATTGCCCCCCACCCCCACCCCCACCTGCAGCAGCCCCCACTCCAGCTTGGGCACGGGCCGGGGCATGGCCGGAAGCTGCCGCTTGAACTGCGGCACCGCCACCGCCCCCACAGCCGCCGCCGCCAGCGGGTCGCCCGCGTCAGCGCCGCCCTCGGCCGCCGCCGCCGCCGCCTCCTCCGCCGCCATGGGCGCCGTACCGGGCTGCGCCGCCAGGCCCAGGGGCCCGAGTGGGCCGAACCCGGGCCCGGGGCGGCGCGGCCCTCCGCCTCCCGCCAGGCGCTTGCACAGGCGCACGACCTGCCACGGCGAGGGGCGAGGGGCGAAGGGGGAAGGGAAAGGGCAGGTCGGTATGAGCCCCGCAGAGTGTCCCGTCGTGCCCTCCGTCTTGCCCCGACGATGACGCCGTCAAGTGTGCCCCTGGCCCGCCTCCGGCACCACAGCCGGCTGACGCGCGCGCGTTGACAACGCTACATTCAGCGGCCAACTCTCGCTCCGCTTGCCACAGGTCCCACGCTGTCCGCGGCCCTCCGCACCCGCCCCTCCGGCATGGTCCCTCATCGAATGCAAACTCTCAGCCCCCGACAAACCTTAATCACTGCCGCCGGCACCACCACGTCGAGCGCGGCCTCACACACCCTCCCTTCATCCAACGTCCACACGCTGTCTTCCAGTTTTCTCTCTTCCACCCCTTGCACCAACACACAACCGCACCTTGATCACGGCCGCGGGTACCACGATGTCGTGTGCGGCCCGGAGCAGGAGGTCGCGCTTGGGCCCCCGCCCCAGGCGCCTCTCGTTGAGGACCAGCACCAGCGCCGCGGTCTCCACGGCGGCCGTGGAGCGCTTGGCGAAGTGCCGGGCCGCGCCCAGCAGCAGGATCTGCGTACGGCGGGGGTACGAATCGCAGGGGGTGGAGGTGGGTTGCGGGGGGGTTGCGGGGGGGTGCGGGAGGTGTGGCTGGGGGTGGCGGGGACTGCTGCTAAGGCTAAGGAAGGCAGAGGCTGGGGAGAGGACCTCACGGGACGTGTGTGGGGCCCGGGTGCTGGGCTACGGGTCAGCTAGCCGTCATTGTAAGGCAGTGGCAGTGAGAGATACGGGTGGAACCCGTGCCGGGGGTGAGTCCGTCTGAGGAGGTGGCTGCTGGTGGGCATGTCCCAACAGGGATGTGCAAGCAGGTTTTGCGTTGGGGCTCTGGCGACTAGGCGAGGCCTGAAACTGCACGGTGTACCACACGAGCGGACCCCGGCAGCTGCGTGGTGCCCGTAGCCAAGCCGCTGAGGCCAAGGAGCTGACCAGGGATGCTCGCCGGCGCCACCTCGGCTCCCACGCTGGCGTGCTACTGGGCTCGCAAGGTACGCTATGCAGTCACGTTCGCGCCCGCTGTCGCTCCGCGCGGTGGCATGCTGTCGAACCGCTTCGTCGGCATCCTTGCCCGCCAGCGCTGGAGCCGACACGGCCGCGGCTGCTTACCTTGCCAAGTAGGCCGAACATCGTGCCTGGTGATGGCCGTTACCCTTAAGCGGGTCCAGGCCAGCTCTCTAGGCCGAGGCCATCGGCAAACCCAGCGACGCGCCTCCGTAGATTGCCTCAATCAACTTCAAGTCTACAGTTTAGCGACCCGTGCGGGTCATTGGAAGGCTCAAGCGGACTCGGGAAGTGGGACAGCGAGGGTTCTCACTGGCGCTCACCAAAGGAAAGATAGCAAATAGGGGTGGAAGCAGTAACCTCACGCTAAAGTAGAAGTTCTTGTGGCACAGCGGGCGCGCGGCGGCACAAGGGCCATCCGGCATGCGGGCACTTTCCACGCCGGACGCTCGGGAACCCGACCTCGCGCAACCCCCAGCCCCGCAGCTCTGACCCCCGATGCTGATGCACAGCTACTGCAAGATCATTAATCTAGCACGGGCGACGAGCTCGGCCAGTCTCCGACGTGCCAGTGACCACACAATCCTCCCCGCGACCCGTTGCGCGGCGATGCGCGGCGCTGGTGCCACGCCTGCCGGTCAGCCCGCCGGCGCAGCACTCCCAACGCCCACGCCAAAGCCACTCGCTACTGCATCGGGGGGCGCGACGCGACCAGCGGCGCCTGTGCCGACGATGCGGCCATCGGCGGATTCTGTCGCGACGCCATCCGCACCCACCCAGGCACCCCGCCCCTCCCGCCCGGGCCCGGACGGAGGGCGCGGTCGTGGTGGCGGCGGCCGCGGCGGAGGTGGCGGGGGCCGGGGCGGGGGCCGGGGCGGTGAGCGGCTCGTGGCGGACCCGGTAGACCGGGCACGCAAGGTGGGGGTTGTGGTGGGGACGGGTGGGGGTGGGCGCGGGGGCGTTTGGGTGATGATCGGGCTAGCCACTAGGTAGGCGACCCGTTGCATTCAGGGCTGAACGAGGACCAAACCACAGCACGGGGCGCTGCACATGTGAGGAGGAGCCTCCTCGGGGCCGGGGCCAGCCAAGGCGGCCGGCCGGGCAGCGAACGGGTCACTGTAAGCGACCGGGAAGGGGGGAGGCTACAAAAGGGAGGACGACCAGGCGCCACGGGGGGAGCCGCAACCGGGTGGTCCGCTGCTGGGTGGGCTGGGTCCACACAGGCCCGCCCCGTGGTTGCCGTCAAAGGCGGTCGGGGCTCGGGGCCCTGCCTGCGGTTCGCACCGGTCTCCGCAAGCCGGCGCGAGCCTGACCTGTGGAGCCCCCTTACCCCCACCCAAACAACAACAACACCACCCAAACCCGTACCTGTCCCCTGCCCCCTTTCCTTTCCCCCCCCAGGCCATGGGGTACCGCAACAGCTGGCACCGGCACGAGGTGGACCGGAGCAACCAGGCAAGGGGGGGCGAGGAGGGGGGGGGGAGGGGGGGTGTTTGAAGCTGAGAAGCGGGAGAGCGTCTTTACGCGGGAGGGGGGGAGGGACGTGGGGTGATCAGGGGTCTTGGTACCGTGCAGTGGGGGGCATTCCAGACGGCTCCCTGCGCCCCCTTGACTCCCGCATACACACACGCGCGCGCCCGCAGGTCCGCTGGTCCGAGCCGCTCCCCCCCGCGCCCCGAGTGGCCATCATTGGGGGGGGCATGTCGGGGCTGGCGTGCGCCCGGGAGCTGGCACGGCTGGGGATACGGTGGGGGGAGAGGGGGTGGGGGTGGGGGTTCCGGGCTGGGGGTGGGGGTGGTGTAGGGGGCAGGGAAGAGGGCGGCGACCCGCCCTGCGTGCGGCGGCCCGCCCTGCAGCCCTCCCTCAGTCCACGCCCTGGGCACTCCCCATGGCCCTCGACCCCGGTGTCTGACTCACGGCCAGGCATGCAGCGTGTGCTCCCCTCTCGTCCTTGTAACCCCCCCCCTGGCCTCGGCATCCTCCTCGGCGTCCTTGCAACCCCCCCCTGGCCTCGGTGCCTGAGCAGCGCAGGCACAGCACCGATGCCTCCCTCCGCCGCCCACCGCCGCTCCGCCCCGCAAGCCCGCAACCGGTACCCGCACCTTCCAACCCGCCCCTCCCCCCCTCCCGCCCGCCCCTCCACCCATCCCCACCCCCCCGTCCCCCGCAGGAGCACTGTGTTTGACACGGGCAAGCACGGCGTGGGCGGGCGCATGGCCACCCGTGCCTCGGGGGAGGCCTCGCTCAAGGCGGGGAACGGCAGCGGATCGCGGCCGGGGGGTTCGGGGCTGTCGGGGCTCAGGTGGGGACGGGGTGCAGGGGGCGGGGCGGTAGGGCGGGAGGAAGGCGCGGTAATGGAGGCGGCTCGCATTCTCGAGTTGCAGCAGGGGTGTGGCGTGAAGCCGTATGTGAGATCGCGGCACGGCACGGGACCGGTCGTGCCGACCGGGGCTTGCGGGAGGAGATGGGGGGCCGGGAGATGGGTGGGATCCGGTGGGGAGCGGGCCAAAGGCCACCGACTTGCCGAGGGGCCCACGCTGTCTACTTTTACCCCCCCCCCTTTCCCCTTCGAAGGTTCGACCACGCCGCCCAGTTCTTCACCGTGACGGGTGGGGCCCGAGGGCGCCTGGATGGGGCCTGGATGGGGCCTGGATGGGGCCTGGATGGGGCCTGGATGGGGCCTGGGCGGCCTGGATTCCGATCCTGCGGCCTCTGCTTATGCGCCCTGCGCCGCTCTGCCCCTCCATCCCACCCTCCACCCAACGCTCTCCCGCTCAGCTTCATACACCCTCCACCGAGCAGCCCTTCACACCCTCCACCCCACCCCTCCACCCCACCCCCGCCAGACCCCCTCTTCCAGGCGGTGGTGGACGACTGGCTGGCAGCGGGTGGGGCCGTGTGTGCGTGTGTGTGGGGGGGGGGATGAGAGATGGGAGATGGGGATGGGGTGGTGGCGAGTGGGGGCCTGGGACTGCTCTGCTGGGAGGGCCCACCTGCCCAGGGTTGACGACTGGCTGGCAGCGGGTGGGGCCGTGTGTGCGTGTGTGTGGGGGGGGATGAGAGATGGGAGATGGGGATGGGGTGGTGGCGAGTGGGGGCCTGGGACTGCTCTGCTGGGAGGACCCACCTGCCCAGGGTTGACGACCGGCTGGCAGCGGGTGGGGCCGTGGGAGGGGGGGAGAAATGGGAGTTCGAGTTGGGGATGGGGATGTATGCTTCAGGAGAGGGCAAAAGCAGTGAAGCCAACCGCCACGGGGATTTCTTCGGCGAGCCGTGTGTCCACCTGCCTCGGGCCTAGGGCCTGGCCCCAGCTCCAGCGTAACCCTCTCCCCCCGCCTTTTCATTCGCCGCCTTCTCACCCCACCCCTACCCCGCCCCACTCCCCTCCAGGCCTGGTCAAGGAGTGGGCGGGGCCCGTGGGCTCTCTGGATGCGGGCAGCGGGGCCTTCCGGCCGCTGCCCCCCTCGCCCCCCCGCTATGTGGCGGTGGGGGGCATGCGGGAGCTGGCGGAGGCGCAGGTGGGGGCGGGGGGCTGGGGCGGGGGGGGGGGGGTATGTGTATGGTTGGCACGGCACGCGGCTTGGCGGGGGGGGGCATGCGGGAGCTGGCGGAAGCACAGGTGGGGGCGGGGGGCTGGGGCGGGGGGCTGGGGCGGGGGGGGGGTATGTGTATGGTTGGCACGGCACGCGGCTTGGCGGTGGGGGGCATGCGGGAGCTGGCGGAAGCACAGGTGGGGGCGGGGGGAGATGAGGAGATGCTGCTGCTGCCTTACGCCCTGACTTCACTCTCCTCCACCTGCTTCCTTGCACATCACCTGCACCGCCGCAGGGCCAGCACACACCTTTCCCCATCTCTTTCCCCCCTCTCCCCCTCTCCCCCCTCCCCTGCCCCCCCCTCAGGCCGAGGCCCTGGCAGCGGGCAGTCAGGCGCTGGTGGAGTTCCGGCGGCCGTGCTGGGTGGGCAAGATGCAGGTGTGGGGGGGGGGGGGGGCGGGGCCTTGCCGCGTTGGAGATCACGCTTGCATGTGTGCGTGTGCTTCCGGGGGGCAGCGAAGGCGCCAAGCGGTCACGGCACCGGCCTCGTTCAGCACGGCCCTATGTGTGAAGGGCTGCTCGCATGAGCCTGGGAGTCTCAGGCGCGGTGATTAGCCAGCCGGCCTTAGATACGGAACCGAAAGCCGGGAGTCCGACCCTGTGTGTGTGTCGGAAGCATGCTTGTACAGGTATCTGCTTTCCTCTTCTCTCTACCACCCACCGGTACCCGCCCACCCACTGCCCCCCCCCCCCTCCACACACCCCCCAGGCGGACGTTGAGCGGGGCTGGGTGCTGAGCGGCGAGGGACGCGGCCAGGGCGTGTACGACGCGGTGGTCATCGGTGAGTCGTACTGCCGTACCATACCGTGCCGCCGGAGCGCGGACGGCTTGCGGCTCGGCTGTGTTACCCCGCCGCACCTGCCCCCACCGCCCTGCCCGTCCCCTGGCCCCCCTGTCTCCCGCCCCCATCGTCCACCCCGCCCCCCATCAACACCTCCCCCCTCCCTCCGTCCCTCCGTCCCTCCCCTCCCCCCTCAGCCCACAACGGCAAGTGCGCCAACCGCCTGGTCGGCCCCACGGGTGAGCAGCGGCGTTGGGGCGGCATAGCCACCCTCACACGCCCCTCTGGTTCCCTTGCGCTTCCCGCCATTCAATTTTCACCCTTCCCCCCTTCGCACGCTCCCTCCCTCACCCGCCCCCTCCCCCCAGGCGCCCCCCTGGTCGCCGAGCAGCTGATGCGGCTGCGGCTGAGCGCCGTGTGGGCCCTCATGGTAGCCTTCGAGGGGCCCCTGCCCGTGGGCTTCGAGGGTGGGTGCTGGGGGGGGGGGGGGGGTGCGGGGCGGGCCCATGCTTTGGGGTCTGCGTCGGATGGAGGGCGAACGGTGGTGCTCGGAGGCAGGGTGGGGCGGGATGGAGCCCTCACCATGGAGACTCATTAATGCCCTCCCTGTACCGCCCCGCACCCTTCCCTCCCCCCCCCCAGGCGCCTTCATCCGCAACAGCCCCGTACTCAGCTGGGCGGGGAACAACACGGCCAAGTTGGGGCTCAGGTGGGGTGGGGTGGGGTGCTTCGGGCTTTAGTTCTGGTTGGGGTGGGGGGCTGTGACGCCTGGATGCCCGGTGCACACAGTGGCTTGGGGCGGTGAGCACGGGAAACGGTGGCCCCCCCTCTCGAGGCTCGTCAAGCTCTAGCCCAGCAGCATGGGGTAGTGATTCCTGCCCTTGCCATCTGCCAACCCCTCCCCCCCCCCCAGCCACAACCCCGAGGGCCTGCAATGCTGGACACTATTCTCAACCAACGAGTACGGCCAGGCCAACAAGGTGCGTGCCGTACCGTGCCGTACTGTGCGGTGTCGTACGGCACTTGTTGCGTGATTGCGGCCCAGCCGACCTACCGCATTTCTACCAGTACTGATCACCGACTCCTTGTTGTCCACATCACTTCTTCTTCCCCGTACACGCGCCTTTCCAATATGGAAGTATCTCATCTCTCCATTTTTTTCCACCTCTTACCTCTCGCATCGCGCCTCGCTTTCTCTTGCTCCCACACCCCCGCAGGTGCCTCAGGAGAACATCCCTGCTGACGTGGCCGACAAGGTGGCGGAGGAGATGGTGGCGGCCCTCAAGGAGGCGGCCACGGGGGCGGCCAAGGGCCAGGGCGGGGCCTGGCCGCGGCACGTGTTCACGCGCGTGCAGCTGTGGGGCGCCGCGCTGCCCCGGAACACGCCCGGGGTGCCGTGCATCCTGGACCCGGACAGTCGGGTGAGGGGGTGGAGGAGGGGGTAAAAAGGGGAGGAAGGAAAGGGAGGGGAGGGGAAATGCGAAGGCGGTGGGGCTGCGCTTTTGGCCCCCCATCTTCTCCCGCTCCCCCACCTGACCCCAACCCCGCCCCCCTCTCTCATCCTCTCTCGCTGCAGGTGGGCGTGTGCGGGGACTGGCTGTCGGGCGGCTCCCTGCAGGTGCGTGGGCGCTGGGGCCGCCGGGGCCCGACCCCGCCATGGGCCGTCCCACCGATTTCTCCTTGTGTCGTCAAGCCCCTCTTTCAGTGGCTCCTGCCTCAGTGCTCCACCCTCCTTACCCCTTGTTGAACTGGCCCCCTCCCCCACACCCACACACAGTCCGCCGCCGTCAGTGGCATCACGCTCGCCCGCCAGATCGCAGGTGGGGGGGCTTGGGGTTGAGTGGGATGGAGTGGGCGAAAGGTCAGTCAGTCCCGCGGCCCGACGGCTGTGGCAGTCATGAGTCTTGGCCCACCCGCGAGGCTGCAGCGTTCAGAGCACCATTCGGCAGGTGCTATCGTGCCTGCCTCAAGCCGAAGGCTGCCACCTCTGTAGCTACCCGAGAACCCGAACTATCTGCTGCGCCCCGACCCACATGACGCATGCACGCCCCACCCCGTCTGTGCCCCGACCCTGCGACCCACATGGGCTGCGCCACTCCAAACCACCTCGGCCCAGTTGGGTTTCTTCCCCCTGGTCCCTCTGTCACGCCACTTATCTTCCGCTCTTCGCAGCCGGCCCAGCCCTGCCGCTCTGGAAAAGCCCAGCTGCCGCCCTCAGCTCCTAGCCCCAGCAGTGAAAGCTGCGACCCACATGACCGCCTGCCTGACCTCCCCGCTTCCTGTCCCCCCCCTCCCCCGCACCCCCCAGGCCTGCGCGGCCGCTCCGGCGAGGCCCAGCTGGCGCCCTTCCGCCTGGGCCTGGAGGCGCCCTTCGCCCCGCTCAAGGGCGCAACGGAGATCGGGGAGTTCCCCAAGTGAGGAGGGGGCGGGCGAGCGTGGAGGCGGGGGCGGAGGTCTCTGCGCAGCATACTCAGTCGTGGGCACGGGTCACGGCCGGCCGGCCTGACACCGGAGTTGAGGGGAAGCTAACACGGCCGACTCTAGGGATATGCAGGAGCGCGTGCGAGGGAGGTTCCACTGGTGATGGCTAGCAGGTTCTGGTCTTGGCAGATGCCGGCAGATGGCGGCACATGTGCGGGTGATCGTGGGGCAGGGGGGTGGGTAGGGCGCGGTTGGCGCGGAGAGCAGTGGCTGGGGGGAGCGGTGATCTGTCCAGCAGTGTAGAGCGCGAGTCGGGCTTTTCACGCGGACACTCAAGCGCCCCGCCTCCCCTCGCCACCGCTCCACCGCTCCACCGCTCCAACGCACCGCTTCCGAGTTCGCGGGACTCGGGTTCAGTCAGGCGGGCGTGCTCAGGGAAGACTGGTTCCTCCTGGTGGCTGCGCCTCGTGGAGTCCTGTTGTGAGCGGAGTGAGCTTGCTAGCGGAGAGGCACGAGCGATGAGCTTACAGGTGGAGAGGTACGAGCGGTGAGACGAGCGGCGAGGGGCGGGGGGTCGGCTTGAACCGGCATGAACGCCGTGCCGTTGGCGGCAGGATGCCGTGCTAGCGACGCACCGTGTGCGACGCTGGTCGTATGAGTAAAGGCACGTGGTCTGTGTGTCCACACGAAGCCCGCTGCTCCTGGCTCGCTGCGCCCCGTTGCGCTAGCGCGAACCCCGGCGGAAGGTCGCGGGCCGCGGCGGGTCCAACCCCTCCCGCTGCACGGCACCCGGCCATACACACGCGCATGGCGCCTTTCTCCCCATATGCCCTGGGCCCCCACCACGGCCCCCATAATCACCACTTGCCTACCTCATCAAACGCCTCATATACCTACACGCACACTTACCAGAACCCCTGCTACCTCCAGGCTCCTCAACCCTGCCGGTGCGAAGGCCGCTCAGCCCACGTCCAGAAGCAGGCGCTCCGTGCAGTCGTCAAACTGGGTGGCCAACAGCCTCTGTTCGGAATGGTGCGTGTCGGCTTTCGTGCTGCCAGGAGTCCTAAATGCGCATGCACCACGACACCGGCCTGACGTCCGGTGTCGGGTGCTGCTGCACACAGGTCTGCATTGAATGCGGTACCAGCAATCCTTGCAAGTAAGGACGGAGGACGTGGCCGTGCGGCTTTCGGAGCGGGAGCTTGGCCGTGTGAACTTGTACTCCTGCTCGTGCCCAGCTTTCGCGGTCACGAGCACTCTAAGAACGCGAAGGGGGCCAGCAGGGAAGGCAGTAGGGCAGTGCGGTCAACGCGAAGCTTTCCGAGTCCGAATGCAGCTTCGAGCTCAACTTGCGCGACAGGCCTCTAGCGAGTCGGGGCCCTCGATGCATGTATCGGCTTGGGAGGTGCACATGAATGCAAAACGGGCAGGCCGACGCACAGAGCGCCCTGCCAGACCTCCCCCCCCTTCCACACCCGACGACTCACTGGCTTGCCTCCCTCGCTTGCCCGCACTGTAGATGCAAGATGCTAGGGCCCACCTTCGGGTTTGCCATCGGTGCGGCCTGCGCCGGGCTGTGCTACCCCATCGGATGTGAGTTTGAGCGTGGGCGGGGCGGGCTGGAGCCGACGGGGGTAGGCGTTAGGAGGTACGGAATGGGCGAGCCAGTAGGACGCCTCCTTGGGGCTTGAAGGCCGCATTACAAGAGCCAAGCGACGAACAGAAGGATGCAGCAAACTCAGCCCCTGCGCTCCGTAATCGAGTTGGCGCACCAGGACTGGCAACCCTAACCCCACAACAGCGGGGCGGACCCTCCAGAAAGGGGGGGCCAATAGTTCTGAGGCACCCTCCCGGAGGAAGGTCCAAGAACAGAAAGCAGGAGTTAGAGGGGAGATAATTTTATATCTGCTTTCTGATCTTGGACCTTGTTCCTCGGCTTCCTGGCTTCGCTTCCCCGTCCCTCGGCCTCGGCCCTGGTGGGGTTGAGCCTTGATGGCGCGTGTGGCGAGCGGGTGGTTGCGCGTTCCTTGCGGACGAACTGCGCCTTTGGGGGCTTGCACATTGCGCACGGGCCGTGTTGAGTGAGTGGGTGCACTCTTCTGCGGTTGTTCAGAACGCTTCCGGCCGCGGCTGGGTGCCATCGGGTGCCGAGGGCTGCTGCTCCGTCAAGTCCGCCCTCTCACTGCGTCGTACGCACTGGGGGCGGCACCCGCTGTGACTCATGGCTTCCTAACCAGCAGACCGTGCAAACAGCTTTCTCGTCTCGTTATGGGATGCCACCGAGCGCAGGGGAGCAACTTGCAGCACACCCACTCCCGCCCCCCTGCCTCACTGCCCATCCCCTCCGCAGGCCTCATCTACCTATGCGCCAAGCCGCAGGCCGAGAAGCTGTTCGCCCTGCCAGCCGAGGTCTTTAGCTTCATTGATGGGGCCATCCCCATCTAGACCAGCACTTCGGGGAGCCCCGCGGCCGGGCGAGGAGGCCACCAAGGACTCCAGGTGTCTGGCGTAAAGGTGGCGGAGTCTGGAGCCGGGGCTGGCTTTCTGGCGAACTACAATCCGTATACAGCGTTCATAGGGGCGAATATTCAAGGAGATAACCAGGGTGGGCGCTAGCTGGCCAGGCAAGCATGCTGCGATGACGCATGCGTTGCGTTAGGGCCCTTTCTAGCGGCGAAGGGGGCCGAGCCGAAGGCCCTGTTCACGGGGCGCAGGCGGCTCCCGAGAGGGCTCTTTTAGTCAATGACAGGCATACGTGGTGGGATGCGGGCAGTCCTGCAGATAAATGGACCGGCGGGAGGGTGACTAAAGCTGGACGCAGGCCGAAGCGGACAGTTGCCCCGGATAGGGCCTGCACGTGGGGCGTGTGCCCCTGTAGCCTACGCCGGTGGCTTGGGGCGAGGTTGGGCCCAGACGGGGCCTTGGATGTAATCCTTACAAAGCTGTGCACGATGTTAGCGACACGGGTCCCAAGGCTCTCCCTCGCTTGGGCGGAAGGGTGCGCCTCTGATCTGGACGCCAGGAGGGCTGGGACCAGAGGAGCACGTGAGCAGCACAGCGTGGTGGTAGACATACTGGCTCGCTAGGCAGGACAGGGAGGGACAGTGTGGCCAGGCGTGTGTGGTCATTAAGGTACGGACCAGCACTCGTGGGGAAGCAAAGGCTCGTGCCTCGCGGCCCTGCATCTCGGCTGTGTCCTATCCTGATGGGGTTGAGGGCTGTGCGGACCCTGGACCCGCGACACGTCGCTTCGTTGATGTTCTTCTACCCTCGACTCGTCCGGACATGGGCCGGAGTACTGAGTACTTTCCCGGGAACTTATGCGTGTGCACTCAACGGCACCCGGCCACTTGTGCCGTGTACATTCAACAGCCAGACTGAAGGCTTCTGAGCTTGGCTAGAGCGCTCTGTGTCTGGCAGGCTGCGGGCGCGCGGGGGACTGCATGAAGAACAACGAGGCGAGGAGGCACGCGGGGGTGTCGCGAGGGGTCGCGGGATGGCGGACATGTCGCGGGCCGGGTGGCACGGCGTCGACGCAGCACAAGCTAAAGCCTTCTGTTGAGATTGGGCGCTTGCTTATCGTTTGATTCAGGTCGGGGCGCGCAGCGCGACCGACCGGCCCCGGAGCCGCCATCGGGCCAAGGCAGTCGGCCCTCTATGATGCGGGGCGAGGCCTCCTCGTCCCTTCTTTCCTTGCCCCTCTTGCCGCTGCGTACACGCTGTCACCATGGCCAAGTCCAAGAACCACACTGGGCACAACCAGAACAAGAAGTGCCACAAGTGAGCCCGGAAATGCTGGCACAGCGACCCAAGCAGCTCCGCAGCCCTTCCTGACGCTGGTAACTTGCGCTTGCACAGGAACGGCATTAAGAAGCCCCTCAAGCACAAGTACGCCTCGCGCAAGGGGGTGAGTTCTGCCGCCGCTCCCGGCAGCGCCTGCGCGCGTTTGCCGCCGCAACCCACTCACACGAAAGCTGAGGGCGTACTTAATGTCGATCATTGCTTCTTGTCTACCTGCTCGCTGCTTCGCGGCCATCGCGCCGGCCTCCATCCAGCCCCGCAGCAGCGCTTTGAATACTGGCTTCGTCCCGTGTTTTGCATTGCAGATGGACCCCAAGTTCCTGCGCAACCAGGTGCGCGGCGCGGAGGGCGTCGCGGGGGGGCCTTCGCGGGGTCGGGGTATCGGCGTCCGCTGCAGCCCTGCAGCCCGCCCTGCTCTCGCGGGCGTAGCTCCCCCTTCTCTTGCTCCCACGGCTTCCTGACTATCCCCGTCTATCCCCTCCTCTCCACAGCGCTACTCCAAGAAGCACAACGTGAAGAAGGAGTAGAGCGGTGGCAGCGGCATGTTGAGCAGGAGGGCCCGGGGTGCTGTTATGGCGCGCCGGCTGTTTGAGGTGTAAGCTTGAGCTTGGCAAGGACCGGACCCCTCTGCCTCGGAGACCCCTCTGCCCTCGCGGACCCTGCCGCCGCGAGGGCCATTGCAGCGCGGTCCGGGGCCACTGCAGCGGACCCTGGCAACGGGCGCGCTGTCGCCCGAGCAGCGCAAGAGGCCCAGCCTCAACACACCACGGGGGGCCGCACCGCAGCCCAGCCCAGTGCAGTTGATTGCAGTGCAAGCGCAGTACAGCGCCAGGCGCGGCGCCAGGAGGAACAGCGGCCAGGCGCCAGGACGCTTGGGCCCTGGCTTGATGCCAGCAACCCGGCGGCTTTTATGGGGGTGCGTCGGACGGACCGTTCCCGGCGTACGGCTGCCGCCCGGCGGAGGCCGGACTGCACAGCCCGGAGGCGGAGGCGGGCGCTCTGGGTGTGGAGGCGACGCGTGTTATGCTGGCGGGGGCAGTGCTTTGCGGGGCAGCCACAGCCGGGATGCTGTGCCAGGCTCAGCGGCGTTGCGCCACAGGCTTTCGGCAGCCTTGCCGGGGGGTGATCGCGCTTGAGGAGCGAACAGCGGGGCTGGTCAGTCCTGCCACTGCCAGCTGCAGCTTTTCCTGTCATTCTCGAGAGGGCAGCGGCCAGGCATCTGAACAGCCGCAGCCAGGGCCAATGGTTGGTTGGTGCGCAGGCGACCCGCAGCCAGAGCTGTTTCCAGTAACAGCCGCAGGGCCAGGACCCCGCAGTTCATGCAGCCATCACGCATCAGCATTGTCCCTGTGATCCATGTGCATGTAGTATACCTCCTGTACCACAATCCAGTACCACAATTCTGTGGCCACAGCTCGTAGTTGCCCTCCCTCCCGTTGCGTCAAAATAGCGCCACGCGTGTCCTTGCCAGGGCTGTGCACACCCTGAGCAGCACAGCGTAAAGCGTTCCCGCCTGGCCAAGTGTAGTCCGGTTAACAGAACAAAAGCAGAAGCCCCCTCCCACATGCAAGCCAGGCCGTTAGCGCGTTCTTCACTCGCGTCACCCTCCCCTCCCGTCTTTGGTCAGCATAGGACTCCCGCCCGCAGATCCGCATGTCTGCGCGAGCCCATGCCAGTGCGTCCGTTCCCCAAACCCGCAGTAACCTAGCCAGAGGAGCCCCTTACCCCCTGCGATGCAATTGTGTTCTCTCTTCCGCACACACGCGCACATCTATCCCGCCTCCACAACCGCAGAAATGATCAATCCACACGCATCCAACGAAACCTGCCATCGCGGCAACAAAGACTGCCCTCCCCACCAGGCGAACTCGGGGCACCGCACTCCCACTCGCGGTGGCCTGGACACACGCCCCCAAGCTCCATGCCTGTCACTGTCACGGCCGCCCTCACGATCAAGCCCAGCCCTGCGCAGCACAGCCTAGCTACGCGAAGCCAAGCCAAGCTCGGCAGCTCTCGGGTCAGCCGAGTACGCACCTCGCCCCCTTTCCCCATCCCCCCGCTTTTCCGTCCGCCTCTGTTGTCCTCCGTCCTCGGCTGTCGCCCCTCCCTCTGCGCCCTGCGCTCAGCGCTTGGGCCCGCTGCCGCTGCCGCCCTCCTCCGTGTACGGCAGGATGGTGATGGTGCCGGAGGGGGACACCACCTTGACCACCTGCTCCTGCACCCGCAGCGCCGGGACGGCCGAGGTGAGGGCCTGGGGGGTCGGGGGGTGCGGGAAGGGAGGGAGGTGAGGGCATTGAAGCAATCAAGGCTCAGGGAGGGCGGCACACGTGAGGCAGGAGGGGGATAGCGGGGCAGGAGAGCGCGCGGCGTCCGGTGCGGGACAGGGCCTGCTCAGGCGTCGGGGGGGTTCATGGTGGGGGGTGAACAACCCCAGCGCGGACTGACGCGCTGGGAGCTGCGATGGCGATGCAGGAGCCCTCCTTTCCCCGACCCCCTGGGCCTTCCGTCGGCCGCCTGACTTCGAGCGCTCAATGGGCCCCGCAGGAATCCGCCAATTGTCTAGGTCCCCGAAGCCTCCCCGATCAAAGGTCTTGCGCCAGTGGCCCCGGGTTGCCAGTGCTCCCACCCTGCCGGGGCCCTCCGCTACCCGCCACAGGCCCCCGCCTCGGACGCCCCACGACCCCGAGGGCTGCGTGCGCCGCCCTGACGCAGGCAACGTGCTCCCGCACTGCTTGCTTCAAACACCCCAGGACCGCCCCCCCCTCTGTAGGGAGCCCACGCTGCGTGTGCACATCTTTATATCCCCCCGTCCCCCGACCCCCGTGGCCCACCTTGATCGTGAGGTGGCACAGCACGCCCAGCGGTCCGAACACGGAGCACAGCAGCACGGAGGGCCACGTGTGCACGCCTTCCCGCAGGCCTGGCGGGAGGCAAGGGGGAGTCGGGAGGTGAGGACGCGGTTTGTGAAGGGCGCAGTTGGCCGGAGATACCGGTGCTATTTTCCGTGCCCCATATCCGTTGCCTGCTCAGCACCAGCGCGCCAGTACCAGGACCCTTCCCGCCACAGCCCCGGCCAGGGGCACATTCCATGCCCCCACTCGCCTCCCATACCCAGCGTGCACCCTGTGCTATCCCATCCTTCCTGCGGGTGTCAGCCCCAAGGCCCGAGCAACTCCGGCGCTCCAGTGGCTTCCCAGCCTCCCCGCCAACGACTCCAGCCGCATCCTCCAGCATCACATCACCCATTCCCCACCCTCCGCTTCACGGCTGCAGTGAGCGGCGTGCCCCGCGTCTGGTCCCCCGCGACTCGCAGTGCAGCCGGCCCCGTTTCCCGCGGAAGAGCCCACGGAGGCGCCACGGAGGCCCCAGGGAGGCCCGGCCCGGCCTCACCCTCCAGCAGCACCCATCGCGCGGCGAAGAGGTTGATGACGGCCACGTGCAGGATCCAGGAGGCGGTCACGGGCATGCGCCCAAACAGCCCCATGATGCCCTCCAGGCGGGGGATGAACTGGGGGTTGAAGCCGCCTGCGCGCCAGGGAACGGGAGAGCAAGTGGAGTTGGGTGCAGGGGGGATGGGCAAGGGGTCCACTTGCGTAGCCCCCAAGCCGGCCGGCCGCTGGCCCCGCCCTTCCCCCGCCGAGCTTGCGTGTACTAGGGCGCTGTTCATGGCGTGGGGTTTGAATGCACGCGGGCTTGCCTGCGAGGCCCTCCTGCAAGCTGCCGGGCATCATGACGTGCAGGGTGTCGGGCGACCAGGAGGCGAACAGCAGCACCAGGTAGGCCAGCGCGAGCGGCACGAACGGCCACACCGTCTTGAACACACGGGAGGTCTGGCGCGGGAAAAGCACTATCTGCGAGGGGCAGGCAGTTCGGCAGAGCGCGCGGGCTTGCACGCGGGAAGAATCGGGCCTGTCCGTGCAGGCGCAAGAGCCGATCAGCCCTGCAGCGCTCGCATCGGTAATTTGTCGCTTAGGCAATGCGCTGATCAGCGAGGCTCACCGCTAGAAGGCACAGGGCCGTGTACCCGACGCCCCCGACGCAGGTCAGAACGACTTCCGGGGGCAGAGTCGTCGCCACAGCCGTGCTCGTGGCGACCACAGCTTGAGCGGCAACGGCACTGGCCTTGCAGACGACCTTTCCAGCGCCAGCTGCGGATGCCGATGCAGGCCTGCTCGCGAGCGGGCTGCGCACGCCGAGGGCCACGCCACGCGCGGATTGCACGAAGCTAGGCCGGCTCAGCAGCCGGGGAGCTGCTGGGCTCTGCCGTGAGCCAGCATGGAGGCATCGAGCCTGTCGTGTGAGGGCGCTCATTGTGATTTCGTGTATCTGGAGAGCAGTCGTGTAGTGGGTGTATGCGAGGGGCGACGATCGAGGTAGGTTGCAAACTGCCGCGTGTGTGTGTGCCACGAACCCATCCCCGCCGCCCCCGCATATACCGCCGAAACCCGGCCGTGGGCACCTGCGTACCCTCACCTTCCGTGCGATCCGTTCGACCGACGCAAGTGGAGACGTCCCTCTGTAACGGAAGGCACGGCAGCGTACCGAGCAGCCTGCTCGCTGCCACTTTCCGGCACCAGCCTGGCCTCAGGCCGGCACCCCTGATCGGCGCTGCCCCACGGACACGCCGCGTGGGCAAGCCTGTTGCGAACCGGGCAGGCCCACGATGGGCACGGCAACTGTACCTAGCTGCGGCGATACTAGCCCCGGGGGCTACCACCCAGGACTCCACCATAACGCGCTTGAGTCCATCCTCCCCCAAGCGCCCCCGAGCTCCAAGTCGAGCCTCCCCCGTTCCCCCGCTACGGCCACGTGCCCCCCGTCCTCTCAACGCTGTCGACTCCGCTCAGCATCACAGGAAGGCCGTGCGCGCAACCCTACCCGAGCTGGAGGTCCCCGGCCTCAGCAAGCCACCCGGATAGCTACCTTGACCTGTCCTCTGCGCCGCCAACCTCGGCCCCCCCTGGCCGGGTGCAGGGCCTTTGTGCGACTGGGTCCGCCGCCTGCACTCAAAACGCTGTGGACCCACGCCAGCTGCACTCGGTGGTGTCACATCAGCACGATGCGGGGCTGGGCGAGGCTGCCTGCAACCGGAAACCGGAAGGGCGCATTGGCATTACCGGCCCCGTCTCCAAGCCCCGGGCCTGGGCGGCTGCCCGCAGCGAGCTCTACACGCCTGGTGGAGGCCGGGTGGGCGGAAGCTGTGCCTCCTCACCGCCGCTTCACATGGTCGGTGCCATCGGCATGTGACTGTCGCCTTTAGCATTTTCGCACTTTGCGCCCCTAATCGAGTCCCAGCCTCAAGCTTCAAACACACAAGCCTTTCCTCCACAGCACCCCTCACTCCTAGACACACGCCGCTAGCCCATAGCGCGGCCCCCAGGCGCTTGGTACTTGGACGTTGGACTTATCCGGATCGTGACACCCCTCGGCCCGTTGCCCTCGGCCAAGTACCCCGGTAGGCCTCCGCCTAAGCGGGGAGAGCGGGCGGCTGTCGAGGTTAGTCCACAGCAATGCCCTGATCAAGGCCCGGGCAGCCCGGGGCAGGCCTCGCCCTCGCGTCTTGGCTGTGTTAATCTCCTTACCAATGCCGGCTGGCGGACCAGACCGGTTGCAGAATGCCTTGAGGCCCTTGACCGCTTCACGCCCGTGCTGCTCACTGGGGCAGCAGCGGAGCGGACTGCACCCCGCAGCAAGCCCCAGACGGTGGCACTCAGGAGGCGCCTCCTGGTGGCACTCGTGGTCAGCCGCTGCCTCCACTTTTGCGAAGGCGTGAGCCTCTCAGGCTCATCCTGGCGCACGCCTGCAAGCCCCCCTGCGGGCAGCTGCCCTCTGCGGGGGATGACCGCTGGGTGGTCTAGGCCTCCTGGACTCGGCACCTGCCACCGCCCCCGACCAAACAGAGTAACAGACCCGAGACCGCCTGCAGCCGCCTGCAGCCCACAAGACCGCCCCGATCAGGGCTCAGGAGGCATGCCGCCTCAGCAATTGCGCTGTAAGGGGCTGGTCACATGACTCAAATCCTGGCGACAGGCAATGCCGTGGCATGGGTCCTCCTTGCCCCTTGAGAGCTCCTCCGAGCCTTGGTCAACCTGGGGGGTCGCCGGTCGCATGGCGAATGCTGCCTTTCCTACTGCACCCCCTCTGCGCACTACATGCCTATCTGTGAGTCCACGATACCGCCCTCGTCCTGTGTCACCTCCCAGAGGCCCTGCTCAGTACAGGGCCAATGGCCGGGTGTTACGGGGCAAGGCAGGCGGGGTTTGGGCGGGGCGGCGGCAGAGTCGTACTAGGCTGGACCCGCATGGGCTTGAGCCGCGCTTAGGAGACAGCGGGCGGCCCAACGCGCCTACGCGTGCCCACCTCTGCCCCCTGTCCCGCAAGCTGCTACCATCCCTGCCCCCGTCGGGCCGGCTAGCGCTCCCTGCAGCGCCGCTTGGAGCTACGAGAGGTCTCCTGTTGCGGGCTCGCTGTGCGCCGGACGTCACGGCCCCACGCCCAGCCCACCCGCTCCTTCCCCTCTTCCCCCCCCCCACACGTATACCCGGCGTGCAGGCGAGGACGCCATCCTCATTGAATGTCCTCAAGACAGGAACTGAGCCCCAACCCCGCGAGGCCGGGCAGCACTGGAGCCGTGCACCTCAGTGCAAGAAGGCCGGTGCAAAACGTTTCTTGGCAACTGGAGTCTGCGCCGCTGTTGAGGGGCTGCACTTGCGAACCCCTTGTAGTCAGCGCACTCTTGGTCGTGCGCCTGTACCAACGACAGGCCGTCGCGGGCGAGAAACTCCCAGTCCGCGGGAGCGACATGCGGAGGTACATGTGCAGCTGCATCACGGGCGCTCGCAGTCCCCTAAAATCAGCAGCGTTGTAAGTGCCAATGCAACGGGCGCACATCCCCTTGTAAAGGGCGATGAGTGCGCACGCGGGAAACGCTGGAGAAACGCGCGAGGGCATTTCTACGGAACGCAAACGACCCGGGGACCGCGGTCCGCCGCCTGCACTCAAAACGCTGTGGACCCACGCCAGCTGCACTCGGTGGTGTCACATCAGCACGATGCGGGGCTGGGCGAGGCTGCCTGCAACCGGAAACCGGAAGGGCGCATTGGCATTACCGAACCCGTCTCCAAGCCCCGGGCCTGGGCGGCTGCGCGCAGCGAGCTCTACACGCCTGGTGGAGGCCGGGTGGGCGGAAGCTGCGCCTCCCCACCGCCGCTTCACATGGTCGGTGCCATCGGCATGTGACTCGGGTGACTTTAGCATTTTCGCACTTTGCGCCCCTAATCGAGTCCCAGCCTCAACCTTCAAACACACAAGCCTTTCCTCCACAGCACCCCTCACTCCTAGACACACGCCGCTAGCCCATAGCGCGGCCCCCAGGCGCTCGAAATGGACTTCATCCACCTCCGCCTTAGCGGGGGGAGCGGGCAGCTCCCCGAGGACGACGGCTCGCACCACAGCAATGTATCGGAGACGTGCACGCTGCCGGCGTATCTGCGCGCGCCGGAGGTCACGTCGCAGGTGGGAAAGCTGATGCGGAGCCTGCGTCCCGGCCCACGCGCGGCGCGCTCACGCCGCGGCGCCCGCTTGCTCACAGGTCATGGCGGAGTACATCTGGATCATGACTGGCACCGGCCAGCTGCGCAGCAAGACTAAGGTGCTGGACACCAAGCCGGCCACCCCCGAGGAGGCGCCGGTCATGGTCGTGGAGAGCAACCCGGGTGGCCAGACCGCAGAGCCCAACCTGGAGCTCTTCCTTAAGCCGCGCAAGCTCTTCAGGGATCCCTTCCGGGGCGGCGACCACATCCTGGTGCTGTGCGACGCCTTTGTGAGTTTAGGGCTCCGCTCCGACTCGGAACGAACCGCGCTGGAGCTTTTGGGGGCTCCTGGCTATCCTTTGGGCTGGCTTTCGGGCCGTGCGCTCGGCGGAGAGCGCCGGGATGGTGCCCAACGCAATTTCCTGGCTGACAAACGCGCGCGAGGCCGGGGGCTCTCGCAGCTGCCACGGGTCAATAGCAGGGGTTATACTGAAAGCATTTAACGCGGGGCTTGTTGGGCGGCTGGTGGTCATGAGGGGAAGGGGACCGCGCAGGGTTCCCGCGCCGGCATACCGGTTCTTTGCTCAGGGCGGTGGTTTCATCCGGTATATCGGTATTCCATGCGCAACCCTGCTGCTTTTCCGGCGGAAATTGACCAACCCTCGGTTTGTGCTTCATTTCCAGGTCGCCGGCGAGGTCGGCGCGACGTCCGCGACCGTGCTGCACCCCAGCGAGTCCAACAGCCGCGTCGCATGCGAGAATGTGATGAAGGTGGCGCAGAAGGAGGAGCCGGTGTTCGCCGTGGAGCAGGAGTACGCCATCATCCACCCGGCGTACCCGACGAAGGTGCCGCTGGGCCCCCGGCGCCCGTCGGTGTCTCGGAACAGCAGCAACCACAGCAGCCGGCGCAACAGCTACGTGAGCTGCAGCCATCGCTCCGGCGTCAGCAAGTCCAGCAACCACGGGGCAAAGCCGGCGCCGGCGGCCATGGTCGCTGCGGCAGCAGCGGCGGCGGGCATCCCCTGCCCGGTACCCGACCCCGACATGATGTGTGGCGGCGGCAAACCCGAGACAAGTAAGCTTAATTTGCCTGCATTTTTCAGCAGCTGCTGCGGGGCAGGTGGTGCGGAGGGAGAGCACGCGCTGTCGTTGCCAAGCGGGTTGTTAAGTGCGCGACTGCGTCCCTTGTTCCCGGCCTCATCTGTCCTCCCTTGCACCCCCCTCCCACCCCCTGCAGGCGCGGCACAGCAGAAGGCTGCAAGAGTGCTCGCGGACGCGCACCTGCGGTGTTGTCTCTTCGCGGGCGTCAAGGTGACGGGCGCCGATGTGCACAGCCTCGATGGCCTGCACTCGTACAAGATCGGCCCCTCGCAAGGTGTCGACCTCGGCGACGACCTCTGGACAAGCCGCTACCTGCTCAAGCGCGTCGCAGAAGACCACGGCCAACACGTGTCGTGGGAGCCCGACTCGATGCCATTCGAGCGGCCGCTCGGCTGTTACTACAAGTACTCGACCTCTGCGACACGGGCGTCGGGCCCGGGCCTTTCCGCGATAGAACAGCAACTCGTGCGGCTGCAAGCCACGCACGTCCAACACCAAGTCGCCTACAACGACGGCCGGATCGACCGCCTGTCCTCGGACGCCGCGGCCTTCACCCACGCCGTCGGCTCCGGCAACGCTTCGATCGTCGTCCCCAGCCTGACGTTTCTGCAACAAGGCGGCTACTACACGGACCGCCGCCCGCCTTCTGACGCCGACCCCTACAAGGTCGCTCTGCTCCTGGCCGCCACGACCATGGACATCCCGTTACCCAAGCTCCCCGCCGCCTGCAGCACCGCCATCTCCGGCCCGGCCTCGGCGCCCATCGCCCCGCTGGCGATGCCCGCGGCCATGCCCGTACAGATGCCGTACAGCCCCATGGGCTCGTACCTGCTCGCCAACCAGCGCCACGCCATGTACGACTCCGACAGCGAGGAGTGTGACTCTGTTGACGAGGGCTCTGGCATGACTGAAGACTCCGCCGCGCTTCTGGCCAAGATGGACGACTGCGACGAGCAGGGCGGCGAGTCGTCGTGCGAGAGCGACTTCGCTGAGGAGGACGACGCGAGCTCGTCGCCCATGACTGCTGATAACGGCAAGTGGATGGACGAGGAGGCGTCCCACGGCATGCCCATGCTTGTCGTCGGTGCCTGAGTGCGGTGCGTAGGGACCTGGAGAGATGTCGTGACTTCGGATGGACTTGACTGTTCTGCACTGATGCTGTACGCTAGGAGAGTTTAACTTCGGGGGGCTTTAGAGGTCGCTGGACGATCGGGAGGGCCACGAGGGGTCTCGTGTGTGTGCGCGTGTGTGCGTGTGTAATCGCATGTGCTGGTCAGCTGCCATGCAGACACCGGGGGGTGATTGAGCATCTCTTGAGGGGCCCGGCTTGTAAGGGTGCCCATGCATAATTGCGTTCTGGAGGCGAAGGCGCACAGCCTTTGTCTGGAAGCGCGATGGTTCTCGGGGTGAGTGATTTGCAAGGCTTTGGGGGCTTCTGTCCTTCCCTGCGAGACGCAAGGGATGTGGGTGGCTTGGAGGGGAGGAGCCATTGGTGTGGGTTTGTTCTCTGGACTCCTCTTCACCGAGGATTGTGTCTCTCTGATCATTTAGCTCACCGTCTCTTGGGTGCGACTGCTCCTCTAGCTGCGTCTCTTCACCCATTTTGAGTCCTCGGACAACCCCTGCTGGGTTGGTGTGCGCTGCGCTCATGGCAGCATCATTGCTTACATCAGGTTTTGCTGGTTGCAAGGCGGCCTGTCCAATCCCCGAACTGCTGTGCCGTAAGCGGGTCTGTTATGCGTGGGATAGTGGAGGGGGGTCCACTGCTGGCGTGAGGTGCCTAGCGGTCACTGTTCGTCGTTACTTGTGTGGCACCCCGTGTGCCTTGTTAACTTGTCGAGGTGAGCGTGATGTCTGTGCGAGTGCCGCCAGAATCTGAGAGTTGTGAGCATGTGAGCAAGCGAGTGATGTGGCGGAAGCGGCTGCGAGCGCACCTGCTGTGTCTGGGGCGCGCTGCTGCCGGGCTGAAGGCTTTCGGGCAGGGTTGCTGATATCACCAATACCAAGGTCTGCTGAATGAATGTGAACCTTCGGCGCTCTTGATGGCGACCGCGGGAAGCCCGACCTGTAGGTCTTTGTGCTGCGTGCTATGCAAGAAGTGTCTTCGAAATGCATGAGATGCACTTGTCTAAGGAGAGGGACACCTCCGCTTGACCCCGGGGTAGTTACCTGGGCAGTCGCCACGTCGCGGAGGCACCCATGGTGGGGTGTGTTCAGGGGCGGGTTGCTTGCAGGCTTGGAAGCCGCAACTTCTATCTACCGTCGTGAGACGCTTAGTAAGGGCAAGGTTGAGGGCACTGCACGCGAGCGGTGCTTGTGTTTTGGCGTAATTGGGGCAGTTCTGCGCAAGCGCTCTGAGCTCGGGCCGCGGCGCTTCTGAATGAAGCGACCAGATTTGCTCTGATAATCTCATGGGTGTTGGCGGTCTACTGTTATCCGGCCCTCGCAGGCAAGTCTCAGGGGGACAGCCGCGAAGTCAGGGCCGAGATGTTTGCGCGCTTTCAGTTTGGTGCTGGTGCTGTTTCTTGTTTGCCCTGGTGTGCTGGGTGGGACGAATCCTGGGTTGCTGAGGCCTGCGCGTGGGGATGGGGGTCCGTCCCGCCTGATGGAGCCTTTCTGGGGCCTAACGGATACGGCCCTTTCATCAACTACTACATATATACTACTCGCGGTCCCCGGGGCCCTAAGCAGTAACGTACCTAGCATTCGTCCTATTGGGCTTCGCCTCGTCACCCGCTTCCTTTGTAACACCGAATGACTGATGAGCGCACGCTGTGTGCCCCTTCTGGCCTGGTGCCAGCAGCAGCTCCCTCACCAGAGCATATCACAGCAATCCATACGTTGGATTCTTGCTTCGCTGGCTTTTCCTCTTGCCAAGCTCGGCGTGCTGACTGCACTTGGCTTTGGCACTGCGTAGCCAAGGTGCAGCGGGGCGGCACTGACGGGGATGCAGGGGAAAGGGTTGAAGGCAAAGCGCCGCGGCAAAGCAGTAGGGAGTGAGGTTGAGGTTGGTAAGGGCAGCCTCAGACCGGATGCACGGCCCGAGACACTGCGCATACCGCTCCGTGTGGTGGATAGCCTCTGGATAGCCTCACTGCTTGTGCAGTCTGTACGTCTCGTGGCTTTGACGGGGCGGGTGGCGGACATGGCTGATGGCACTGCCGGCCGCGGCGCCCGATGCGACCCGGTAGCAGGGGTGCATGGCTGGTGAGGACCTCTGGGGGGCCTGTACGCCTGTCGCGCTGTGTGCTCCGTGTGTGCTGCCGGCGTGCGGGGCTCCATGCGGCCATGCGCACGAGCGTGCCGGTCGGTGCAGGAACGTGGATGGGGGACGCACTCCGCACGAGCTCAACATCCCTTCCAACTCGAAGTCACCCAGCAAGCCCCTTCACACCTCATCCCCTGCTCTGCACGAAGCCAACACCACGAAGCCGACAGCACCAGCTGCGCTGGACGGCGGCTCCCCGGCACCAAGCCAACAGCACCGTCTGCGCTTGCAGAATCGGGCGGCAGTTGCCGCCCCTGCGTTCAACTCTGGTCAGGGTCCGCGCCCAACTGTGGTCCATTCCATTCGCACGCGCACCCATCAACGAACCGCACACCCCCAGCCAACCGCGTCCTCTCGCCACCGCCCGTCCGGCCCCCTGCCCCCACGCACTCCACACTCCGTCGAGTCATGCGGGCGGCTCAATAACGCCGCCCGTACCCGACATCGCCCTCGCCACGGTCTTTCATTCCTCAAAGTTCAGACCCCAACATCGTCTTGGCCCCGCGGCCGATACCCGCGCCCTGCGCAGACGCGCACGCCTCTCGAAGCAGCTGAGCGCCGCTCGGACAACACTCCCCAATCCGCACCCACGCGCACGCACGCACACCCGCACACCCGCACACGCCCACTGCAAGTGCTGCAGGGCGGTGCGCCACGGTTCCACCACGGGCCCACACCACGGGTCCACCACGGGCCCACACCACGGGCCCACACCGCGGGCCCAGAGCGGGTCCACCACGGGCCCACACCGGGTCCAGCGCTCAGGGGTGGTTGCGGGAGGTGCGGCTGAGCGTGGGCCCCAGGATGATAGCCACAATGGCGTACGCGATGGACGCAACGCAGGAGGCGGTGGAGGCGCGGCGGACCTGGGGGGGCGGGGGTGGTGGGGGGTGGGGGCATACCGGGGTGATGGTTAGGAGCACAGTGCGAGGGGCATGGAGCGGACAGATGCGGTGTAAGAGGGGGTGGCGGCGCGGCGGACCTGGAGGTGGTGGGTGGTGGGGTTGGCGTCAAGAGGAGCGGAGGGGCAAGAGGTGGGTGGATGGGTTGGGGTCGGGGGCTGGGAAGGGGAGCAAGCGCATGCGGGGAAAGCGGGGGGGCAGGTTGCAGGGGCAGAGGCGGGGGGGCATTGAAGGTGGGGGTATGTGCGGTGGCAACTCGGCGCGGCGTGCGGAGCTGGTGTTAAGTCGGGGTGGGATGGGTTGGACCCAACGGGGCTTCCCTTCCTCCCAGGCCAAAAGCCCAAGAATTTGCGGGGAAGGGGCGGTGGGGTTCGGGGTCCTCGGGGATGGGGCGGTGGTGAAGGTTGGAGCTTGGAGGGGCAGAGGCGGAGGCATGGAAGGTGGAGGAGCGGGTGACCAAGGGGGGAGAGGTACGGTAGGGTGAAGCAGGCCCAATGCGGCTCCCCCTCCTCCTAGGCCAGAAGCCACACCTGCTCATCCTCATGACATCATCACGGGTGCCGCACGCGCGACAGGGTGGGCCCCAGGATGATGGCAATGATTGAGTAGGTGATGGAGGCAACGCAGGAGGCGAGCCCGGCGACACGGACCTTCGGGTGGCGGTGGGTGGTGGTTGGGGTGGTTGGGGTGGTTGGGGTGGTTGGGGTGGGGGGCCAGTGGCGGTACCGCAGGTGGGAGTACCCCGCCGGGGATACCCCACAGAGGATGTGCGGAACCCCGCCCCGTCCCGCTCTACAACCCCTGGAAAGGCTGCCGAAACTTTGGCTCCACGGGCTGTGCCCCCCCTTCCCAGCGCCTCACACGACCGCACTCGAGGCCCCCACGCCCTGCCCACCCCCCACACCCCGTCAAGACCGACCCCCCCACCCCATGCCCCCCACCTGGCGGCCGGGCAGGCAGCAGGGCAGGAGCACCGACACCAGCCAGAACATGGGGAAGAAGAAGCCTGGGGGTGGGGGGGGGGGAGGGGGGGAAGGGGCAGGGGCAAGGGTGAGGCAACGCCCCCGACCGTAGCTGCGGGGGTCCCTCGGGAGGTCCGCCGTGGCTCCCCGCCAATGCCCATTCCCGGGGTTCCCCTTCCCCGCGTTTCCCTGCCCCAGCGGCCCTCCGCCCCGCCATTTGAGACTGTCTTCCCGTAGCCCCTTCCCACGGCCCCTCTTCCCCCACTCAGCCCCCCTTTCCACCCCTCCCTCCCCCACCCACCTGCGGTACAAAGGTCAGTCAGGCACAGCAGGTTCCCTTCCGTCCCGTAGCCCTGCCCCCCTCCCCCCTCCCCCCCAACCCCTCCTCCCCCCGCCCTGCCCCCGCCCTCTCCCACCCCCAAACCCCACCCACCCAGAATGAAGGTCAGCCAGGCGCAGCAGGCGAAGCGGTTGTCCCGCGTGGGCTCGTCGCCCCCCCAGGCGGGGTGCTGGTGGATGAAGTTCACTCGCTCGCCGAGCACGGGCACGCCCCAGGCGGGGGGTTGCTGCTGCTGCGGGGGCGGGGGGGAGCCGAGGAGGTGGAGGGTGGCGGAGAGGGTGAAGCCGGACCCACGGACACCGGACCCACGCCGCCCCTGCGCCCCCTTCCTCTCCACGCCTGTAGCGAGGCTCCAGTCTGCCTTCACGCTTCGTCCTTCCATCGTCAAACATCACGGCAGCGTCACAGCGTGAGTCATGCCCTGAACCCCTCCCCCGCGCCATCCCCCAAGTACTCACGCCTGGAGCGCCAGGTGCTCCGCCGGGGCCGGCTCCGTGGTAGCCCTCCCCCCCCGGCGCCCCCGCGGGGGGAACGGTGGGGTATCCCCCGGGCCCGGCGGGGTAGGCGGCCCCGGGCGGGGGGGAGGCGGGGGTGCCGCCCGGGTAGAGGGGGTAGCCGGGGGACTGGTCGGGGGGGCGGGAGGCGTCCCTGGGAGGGGACTCCACGTCAGCCCCCGGCACCTGAGGCAACGCGGTGTGGGGGGAGGGACAGGGGGGGAGGCAGCAGGGGGAGGAGTGGGGGAGGGGAGGGAGCGAGCGTGGCGTGAGGGGCAGGGGGCATACGGAGAAAGCAAGGGAGGGGGGAGGAGGGGCAAGCGCGTGGGGGCCAGGGCTCGTGGAGGCACGCGTGGGGGGGGGGCGCTCGGGGCCCAAGGGTCAGCCGCTTGCGTTGCCCCGGCCTCGGCCGACGGTCGCTGGCTACGCCCCCAACGTGGCGCCGGCGCGTACGCGGCTGCTGTGCTGCATGTCATTGGCATCGCTGGGGACTGGCAGCGGGCGTCGCGGCGCCGGCGCTTTCGCTGCCCACCTTGGGGTATCCGGGCGGCCCGCCCTGAGTCATTCTACGCTGCGCAGCAGCTAGGAGGGTATAGAGCTAGCTGGAGGGCTGCTGGCGCTTCGTGGGGCCGACGGCGTGGAGCTGGGGGGCTGTGCACCGAGGTAGGGGTGCCGGGTCGTGGGCTGGGGCTCTTGCGGCTTATGCAGCTGCTAGCAGTGGGGGGATCGGGCAGGCGTCTAGGCAGGTGGCGGTGTGGCGCTATCGCAGGAGGTAGGGCGACTGTTAGCGAGCGGCAGCAGCGACACGGCGGCGGGGGGGAAGGGGGAAGCCGATGCGGTGGCGGGGCCTCGCGTCACGACCGCGTGGGGCTCACGCGGGAAGCCAGGCCCAGCCAAAGCCCAGGTGCATTGCGCTCGCAAAACGCAGCAGGATCAGGCTTGCTTTGTGAGGCTTTGCTATATGGTCCTTGCTAATTATCAGCACCCGACGCGGCCCCGACAGGGACTGCTCCGCAGCAGCTCCGCACACCGCCATAGCACAGAGAGCTAGCTGCTAATCAAACGCACGATCTCGGCCGCACCTGGCGCCGGGTGCTCGCGGAGACCGCCGACAGAGCGGAATCACGGCCGCGTCCCCTTCGCCGCGGCCATTCCCCCTCCCTCCCTTGCCAGGGGCTGCAGCGATGCTGGGGGGCGGCGGCGGGGCGGCGGCGGAAGACAGTAGCTTTGGCGCCGAAGCGGAGGCGCTGGAGGCGCCGTCGGCGGGGGCAGCGGCAGCCCCCGCCAGTCCGGCGGAGGCCGCGGGCGCTGCCAGCGGCGCTGCCAGCGATGCCCACGCGCCGGCATCCGTGAGCGGGACTATCAGCGGCGGTGGCGGCGCGGAGCCGAGTGGAGAGCCGCCAGCGGCGGAAGCTGCTGCTGCGGTGGCGGCAGAAGGCGGCGGGGAGGTCGCCGCCGCCGGCTCACCTTCCGCTAGCGGCACCCCGCCAGCGCCAGATGTCGCCGCCAACGGCGCCGGCCTCAGCCCCGCCGACGACGGCGTCGCCGCCGTACAGCACCACCCCGACGGCGATGCCGTACAGCCGCGGCCGTCGCTGGACGAGAGTTTGTACGACGGCGGGGACGAGCTGTGCGGCTGCTCGGACGACGAGCTGGCGCTCGGCATGGATTCGGATTTCGGATTCGGAGAGTTCCTTGACGCCGTCGAGTCATTCGCCGTCGGCGGCGGCGGCGGCGGCGGCGCTGACGGCGGCGAGGCTGAGGAGGTGGCGGCGGCGGCGGAGGCTCTGATGCGCATCGGCGACGGCGGCATTGGTGGCGGCGGCGGTTTGGGCGCCGTCGAGTCTGACGCGCGGGTGATGGCGGCGGCGGCGTTGGGGTGCCTCAACGGAACGGGAGGTGGGTCGCTGGGTTGAACGGCTTTGGTCAAACATACGGCGACAGGCTCGGGGTTCGCATGCTCGGCTTTCACGCGCCCTCGCCCTCACCTAAACGTACTTTTGCCTACGCCTGCACCTAGCCTGTAACCCCCGGACCCCCTTACCGGTATCCCCAGGTGACCCCTCTGGTCGCCTGCGCTTTGGCCTTACCCCTTGCTCCCCACCGTCACCCCCGCCTGCGCTGAACCCACAACCCAACCCCCTCTCCCCCTCCACCCCCAATGCCCAGGCGACCCCTCGGGCCTATCCTAGACCCCCCCTTTTCCCCCGCGCCCCACCCCTTCCTCCCCAGGTGACCCCTCGGGCCTACTAGCGGAGGCGGTGGTGGACCTGGCCGCACCCGCACAGGCGCTGGGGGGACTACCGGGGGGGGTGGAGGTGGGGACGAGGGAGGCGGGAGGGGGGGAGGGGGGGGGGTAAGAGGGCAGAGTTGGTCGAGGGGCTAAGGAGAGTTGAGAGGACTGGAGTGCGGGTCAGGGGCGCGCGGAGACTGTATGCTGTCGTCCTGTGTGCTGCGCCATTCCAACCCACCTGCTGCCCTCCCCTTCCGCTCTTTCCCCCCCTCCCCCCCGGCAGGAGCGGCGGGAGGCGGCTACCAAGCAGGAGCGCCGCCGGGTGAGTGCGTGCACGGGGGGAGGGGAGGGGAGCGAGATAAGAAGTTTTCAACGAAGCGTTCCTCCCCCCCCTGTCCCCCCCCCAACAAACACTCTTCCCGTTCGGTTCCGTATCTAAGGCCGGCCGGCTAATCACCGCGCTTTTCTCGGCCCTTACACGAGCAGCACTGAATACTCTTCCCGTCCCCACTCCACCCCCCCAGATTCTGGCTCGCCTCCGCGGCCTCCGCCTCTTCCGCCGCGCGCTGGGCCCGCGGGGCCTGCTGCTCAAGGACAAGATCTCGTTCCTGCTGGGGACCAGCATGATGTGGTGAGGCCCGGGGCCTGGGCCCGGGGCGGGCCTGGCTGGGCCTGGTGCGGGCCACTGGTGGGAGCTGAGGAGGGAGGATCGTGCGGCGCGTGCACTGCACTGCACTGCACTGTGCTGTGCTTTAACCCCCAAGGAGCAGATCGTCATGAGCCCGCCATACGCCGCACGGTGCACTGCGTGCGGCGCACGGCGGGCTCATGATGGTTTGCTCCTCGGGGGCTTGAAAGCACAGCACAATTGAAGCGCCGAACGCTCCAGGCCCCCCTGCGGTGTATGCCCTTACAACGCCCTGCGACTCCCTCGATCGAGCGCGGTCGTAACGGATGAAAGCCTTATTCGTACCTTCGTCTTGTAGCGACAGATGGGCAGGCGCATTCTTACCCTGGTCATCTCTCCCGCGCGAGAGAGACAGAGCGGGTATCCCCGTGAAGCCCCCTCGCATCCCTCCCTTGCAATTGTTGCAAATGTTCTCGCCTTTTGTCTACCCCTCAGTTCTGCCCCCTCCTCCCCTTCCGCCCCTCCCCCCCTGTCAGGACCTGCGCCTTCTGGCTGGGTCGCTCGCCCGCCTCCTTCCACCTGCTGTACGGCGGCCTGGGTGGCGTACTGCTGGGCGCGCGGTGGGCGCTGTACTGGCACCGCAAGTGGCACTACTACCTCTTCGACTTCTGTTACGTAAGCCGTACAGCCGTACCGCCGGGCTGCTGGAGTGGAGGCGGGGCCGTCGGAGGGCCGCACAGCCGGGCTGGTATAGGGGAGCGAGGAACGGGGCCGCAAGGCCACCGTAGAGCTCTCCCCTGACCCGCACTCTGTTGGCCTTGCTTTAAGAGTAACCTCGTCCCTGTTTCTCATTCCCCCTGACTCGCCCCCCCCCCCCCCCGTTCCCCCCTCTCTTCTCCCCCCTCCCCTCCCCCACAGTACGCCAACCTGCTCCTGGCCCTTCAGCTGACGCTGCTGCCCCGCTGGGCCCCCCTGGCCAAGGTACGGAAGAGGAGGGGGGAAGGGGTCAAGGGGCGAGGGGCGAGGGGGCAATGGCAGGCCTGGGGCCTGCTGAGGGGCCTGCGGCTGCCCCCACCCGGAGTTCCGTACCCAGGCCCTCCCTTGCCAACACGCCCATCCGGACCTGCCTTCCCTCTCCCCTCCGCCCCCCCTTCCCCCCCCCCAGGTCACGTTCGCCTACACCACGGGCCCCCTGTCCTGGTCGGTGCTCACCTTCCGCAACTCCCTGGTCTTCCACGACCTGGACAAGGTGGGGGGGCGGGGGGGGGGGGAAGCGCTGTATGGTCCGCCGCGCGCTATGCCCTCTGCCGTAAGCCGAGGCCTTGCCTCACACAATCCATGTCCCCCCCCACCCCCCAGGTCACCAGCCTCTTCCTCCACCTGGTCCCGGCCCTCGTGTCCTACACGCAGCGGTGGGGCCTCGGGGGCGAAGACCGAAGGGGGAGGCGAACGAGCGGCCGCGATGGGCCTCCTTATGTTGGACACGTTTCCTGACTCGCCCCTCGGCCGACCACGCCCAGTTGCTTCGCCGCTGCAATGCGGCTCGGGCATCGTGGTGCCCTCAACCCTCCTCCCCACCGCTGCCCCGCAGCTGGCACGTCGACCCCCGCCGCTTCGGTCCGCCCCCCGATGCCCCCCCCGACGAGCGGTGGGTGGTGCGGCCGGGGCGCTCCCTGTGCCAAGGGGGGAGGCAGCACGCGTTCACTTGGCCGCAACCCCTGCATGCCGTACCTAGATTGCAGCACCAACTGCACCCATACCGCCCTGTCCTCCCCTCCCCCTCCCCCCTCCCCCCCCTGTCAGGTCCGCCTGGATGCGGGCGGGGGTGGTCTCCAACGTGCTGCTGCCCATGGCCTTCTACGTCGCATGGGCGGTGGCCTATTACCTCAAGATCTTCGTATTCTCACGGTACGACATCCGGTCCGGTCTGGTCCGGCCTGATCCGGTGTGTTTTGCCAGTGCGAGTCCGGTTTGGCTGGTCGGGTCCATTGAACCCGTCGCAGCACATTGCCGTAGCCCCCAACCGCTTTGCCCCAACCTCCCTCCCTCCCGCGCTACGCTGATGTCTTCTGCCCCAAACTCCCTCACTGCAGCGCCAAGATCCAGCAGCGGGGCTACAAGACGCTATTCAACTACATAACCACACAGAAGAAGGTGGGGGGTGGGGGGTGGGGCGGTGGTGGGGGAGAGGGGGGGAACAGGGGATTCGAAGAGGGGCGGGCGAGGGGCCAGGGATGAATGCCCCTCGACTCTTGGCTCTTGTGCCTTGGCCCTCCTCCTCCCCCTTGACCCCCCTCCCCCCCCTCCCCCCCCCCCTCCAGGGCACCTTCCACGCCATCGCCCGGCGCATCCCGCCCCCCCTGCAGCCCCCCGTCTACCTGCTGCTGCACCTCTGCTTCTGCGCCGCAACCTTCGTGGTGGCGCTGGGGTGCTGGCACAGGCAAGAGAGGGCGAGAGGGGGCAATGGGAGGAGAAGGAGGGAGGGGTAGAGGAGATGAAGGGGGGGCAAGGGGGTTTCAGGGTGAAGCGGGGGAAGAAGGGGACGGGGAGGCGGCGGCAAGGAAGCGGGGGATACACGTGCGTGTGGCTGCGGGGACCCAATCAAGGAGGAGGCCGGGAGCGATTGGGCAGTGAAAAGGCAGCGAGCGGCGAGGGCCTCCATCCTTCCCCCCTCCATCCCTCCCCTCTCCCCCCAGCTTCTGGGCCCACAGTGTGCTCCTGGCGGCGGTGGCCTCCGCCTCCGTGTGGCACGGGGGGGCCTACTACTTCGAGGTCTTTGCGCGGAGGTGGGAGTGGGGGAGGGGCGGGGGGTGGGGACGAGGGGGGCTGAGGATGGCGGTATAATGACGGCGGGAGCGGGCTGAGACGGGTTGAGCGAGACGGCAGATGGAAGGGGAGGCGGGAGGGGATAGGGAGTGGAGCGTGTGGGGGATGCAGGCGTCTTCTGAAGCTGTACGCTCCCTCCCGATCCCCCCCCCCTTCCACCCCAGGTACCACACCCAGCTCATGCCTTCCTCCAGCCCCTCGGCCCCCCACATGCTCAGCCCCGGAGGCGCCCACTCCCACCCCCACCCCCACCCCCACACCCCGGGTACCAACGGCACCGGCATCGGCACCAACGGCCCCGGCACGCCCCGCCCCGCTGCCTCTGTGCTCGGCAGCCCGCGGCCCCCCGGCCCGGCCCTGAGCAGCCCCGGCCCCTGGGCCCGGGGGACCGGAAGGGAGGCGCCAGTCGGGGCGGGGGCGGGGGCGGGGGTGAAGGCCAAAGTGTCTTGAGGCGGCTCTCACGCCGTGGCAGAATTGCACGAACCGCTTTGGGCTAAGGGGCTGGCGGGTTACAGAGCAGCTAGATAGGTAGGGAGTTCATGCGGGGTCGGGCACAGGCCTCAGGAGCTGATGCGCCGCGTGTGTGAGGGACGGGGGGATGGAAGTCTTTGCAGGGTCCTTAGTCCTGGAGGGCGGAGCTCACGAGACAGAGAGATGGAGGGGGGGGACAGAACGAGGCTCTGGCCTGCTTGAGTCGTGAGCTGGGCGAAGGCTGCGGCAGCTAGGTATAGAAGACAGCAAGCATACTGGGAGGCTCGAAAGCAGCAGAGGGGCCTGCCGCTGTTGGTGCGGACATGCAGTGCGTGTTGAGCTGAGGTGGGCAATGCCAGCTTCAGGCTTACAGTAGGTTGCTGTAGGTGACTGCTGCGTTGAGGGGCGGTGGGGCCATTGGTACGGCTGGGCAGAGAGCACATTGTCATCATGAGCTTACAGAGCTGAGCAATAGCGCCGAAGCCCTTTCGCCGACATTCCGACCCTCGACCCAACACGACATCATGCAGCACATGACTAAGCCCACGCGCTACGAGGACACCCCGACACGAATCCCAACCTTATTGTGCTGGGCCGCCACAGCCGACGGAGCAGCCGCCCCCCCCGGGCAAGGCGTCACTCGTCTCCCGTGTCTCCTTTCCCCGGGCAAGGTAGCACGACTCCCGCAGCTTGTTGCTTGGTGGCCGTGCCGACAAAGCCCAATCTCGGGCGGCGATGTGTTGCCGGCGTGTGTCAAGAAACCCCACCACCAGCCACCAAAGCTATCAAGGCACGCGCTGCGTTGATGCCCCGAAGACACTTACATCTCGCAACCCTCAGTCCTACCGGAAAGAAGCTTCGAAAGAACCATCATCATCCATCGACTCGATCCATCTACCGTATGGGATCCGCGGATCCCCGTGTGTCCGTACAATGCCGTACCGCGCACAAACCTTACCGCTATGCTGCAACACACGAACATTACTCTGCCCCACCCCACCCCCGCCCTCGATCGGTCCGAGCGCCTCCTGCGCTCACCAAGATCGGAGCCCACCAGCCCTGCCCTGCGGCTGCGCCCCTCTCCGAGCCCCCCTCCACGACCGCTCCCTCGTCCCGACCAGCCCCACGGGTGGGGGACCCCAATGCGCGGTGCCACCTCACCCGACGGCCGCCCCCGGCTCGCACCCCTTTCTGCCCTCCACCTCCACAGGCGGGGACCTCACCTCACCTCATGACCCCCACCCACAGCACGCCATCCTGCCGAGCCGCAGGGGTGGGTGCTCCAGGCGCACCGCCCAGAGCTCTCCACCCTCGCAGGCCCCGCCAAGCAGGCGTACTTCCCCAAGCTCCCCTGGCCCGCGCCGCCTCCGCCTCCGGCACAGAGCTTCTAGGGCCCCCCTCCCAATCCCACGGTTTCTGAGGCCGCGCGCGGCCTCCCTCCGCCTCCACCCACGGTGGTCAGGGGGACCTGGCCGCCCCCGGCCCAGAGCGTCTTGGGGCCCCCTCTTAACCCCACGGCTTCTAAAGCCGCGCGCCGCCTCCCTCTGCCTCCACTTCAGAACTTCTTGGGCCCCGACCCCACTGTGGGCAGCACCCCGGTGCGGGAGATGTCGGCCTTGGCCTCGCGCTTCTTGCGCCGGGCCTTTGGGGGGGGAGGGGGAGGGAGGGAGGGAGGAAGAGAAAGAGGAGGGGGGTTTGGGGCGACGAGGTGGTGTGGGCAACGGGGATGGGGGCAGGGAGGGAGGCGCAGGGCAGCGGAGGAACCGCCCAAGCTTACCCCCACCCCGTGTGTTTTTTCCCTCTTCCTTACGTGGTCCCAGCTTCCCCCCTCCTCCCCCCCTGAAACCCGCCCACCTCCTCCATGCGCTCCTTCTCGTGCGCCAGGTTGGCCAGGCGCCGCCGCGTGTTGCCCGCCACGTCATCCCAGTCCAGCTGGAAGGCAGTCTCGGCCTGCACGAGTGCCGTACAACGCGTACGGCACATACACGGGCGATGTCAGATGCCATGTGAGGATGTGAGGTCTGTATGCGGCCACGGTCCGGTGCGGGAACACCAGCAACCGCAGCCGCGACAGCAACCGAACACACTGATGGCCACAACTGCTACCAGTTGGTACCAACTACCAACCGCCAACGGTGCCGCACCTGCACGGACGCCCAGCTCTCGAAGGTGCTGACCAGCTGCTCCACCTTGCCGTTGGGCAGGTAGTTGGTGCACAGCGCGCGCAGCACGGCGGGGTCGGCGCGCTTCTTCTCGGGGGAGCCCACCTGGTGGTTGGTGGTTGGTGGTTGGGTTGGGTGGAGTTGGTTAGGAATCTCGAGCGATCGACCGGGTACTGTAGGGTGAGAGGCCTACTCGCTGTGCCGCGCGCCCCAACCGCTGTCTCCCAGGCTTGCGGAAAGTCCTTCCACCCCGACCCTGTCCCCGTCCGTCAACGCCCTCCTCACCCCGCCTCCCCAACCTTCCCCCCCCCCTCACCACCAGTCCGTGCACCCGCAGCCCCAGGCCCTCCTTGGCCCCCGCCAGCTTGCGCATGATCTCGGGGGAGGGCTGGCGCAGCTCGCCGTCTGGGGTGGGGGTCATGGGGGTGGGGTGGGGTTGGTCAGGGTGAGGAGGCGGACAAGTGGTCAGGGCTGGTCAGTATTATATTGGAGGGGCCCACATGTGTGGCGTGTACGGCGCAAGCTCAGACTCGGGCGAGCCACACGGCACGAAACACACACGCTTTCTCGCGCCCTTTCCCCCCCGCCCCCCCACCCCACCCGACACCAGCAGGATGTCGCTGTTGGCCCACTTGGCGTCCGTGAGGCGGTCCAGGCAGCGCTTGACGGGCTCGTTGAAGTCGGAGCCGCCGTTGAACATCTGGGGGGGAGGTGGTGGTGGGAGGAGGGGGGGGGACGTGAATTGCAGGAGCGGTCAGACAGCAGACAAGGAGGGGCAGTCTCTGTTCCGCCCCGAAACGCTCCCCACGCCCATCCCGTTTCCCCTCATTACCCCCTCTCCCTCTACCCCTCCTCCTCTTCCCCCCCCCCACCTTCTCCAGGAACGTCAGCAGGTTGTCCACCGCCTCCTTGCCCCGTGCTGCACTCCCACGTGCCCCGTGTCAAACCCTAGCACCCCCACTCCTTTCCCCCCACCCCCCCCACCTTCTCCAGGAACGTCAGCAGGTTGTCCACCGACTTTTGGTCCATGTTGAGCTCCAGCTCGCTCACGTCCTGCGGGGGGGGGGGGCAGAGGGGAGGAGGGGAAGTGCGTAATGGGGTTAAGTTGGGGTGTGTGGCCGTGCGTTCCGTGCACCCCAGACCCCGGCCCTTCCCCGTCCCCGCCCGTCCCCCCCCTCCTCCCCCGCACCTGCGGCCCGGCGAATGCGAACACGAAGCAGCCCCGCTCCTGCTGCCGGGCCGCCCGCATGCACTCGAGCGCCAGGGCCTGGGGGGGGGGGGACGAGCGGGGAGGGGCAGTCGGCAGGAGTTGGCGGTCATGCTGCGGCTGCCCCTGACGATCCCTGGTGTCCTGGTGTGCTCACTCCACGAACCCCGTAGGATGCCCCCGCCCCCCTCTCCGCCCCGTCCTTCCAGCCATCCGAAACACGAACACAACACCAGCCCCACTGCCCCCTCCTCCTGCCCCCCTCCCTGGCCCTCAACCGACACAAGAAAATCGCCACTGCTGCCCGCTGCCCCTCTCCTCCTCCTCCCCAAGCCGCCTGCCCCCCGCCCCCCCACCTTGGCCACGGTCTCACGCGCCCCCCGCATGGAGCCCGAGGTGTCCACGCACAGCAGGATGGGTCCGCGGTCGGCGGTGGGGCGGATCTCGCGGCGCTCGGGGTTGATCTGGGTCGTGGGGGGGGGAGGAGAGGGCAGGGGCAAGGGGGTGAGAGGGGTTGATCTGGGTCGTGGGGGGGGGGGAGAGGGCAGGGGCAAGGGGGTGAGAGGGGTTGATCTGGGTCGTGGGGGGGGGAGGAGAGGGCAGGGGCAAGGGGGTGAGAGGGGTTGATCTGGGTCGGGGGGGGGGGTGAGAGGGCAGGGGCAAGGGGGTGAGAGGGGTTGATCTGGGTCGTGGGGGGGGAGGAGAGGGCAGGGGCAAGGGGGTGAGAGGGGTTGATCTGGGTCGGGGGGGGGGAGAGGGCAGGGGCAAGGGGGTGAGAGGGGTTGATCTGGGTCGGGGGGGAGGGGAGAGGGCAGGGGCAAGGGGGTGAGAGGGGTTGATCTGGGTCGTGGGGGGGGGAGGAGAGGGCAGGGGCAAGGGGGTGAGAGGGGTTGATCTGGGTCGGGGGGGGGGTGAGAGGGCAGGGGCAAGGGGGTGAGAGGGGTTGATCTGGGTCGTGGGGGGGGAGGAGAGGGCAGGGGCAAGGGGGTGAGAGGGGTTGATCTGGGTCGGGGGGGGGAGAGGGCAGGGGCAAGGGGGTGAGAGGGGTTGATCTGGGTCGTGGGGGGGGGGGGGAGAGGGCAGGGGCAAGGGGGTGAGAGGGGTTGATCTGGGTCGGGGGGGAGGGGAGAGGGCAGGGGCAAGGGGGTGAGAGGGGTTGATCTGGGTCGTGGGGGGGGGGGGGGGGGAGAGGGCAGGGGCAAGGGGGTGAGAGGGGTTGATCTGGGTCGGGGGGGAGGGGAGAGGGCAGGGGCAAGGGGGTGAGAGGGGTTGATCTGGGTCGGGGGGGGAGGGGAGAGGGCAGGGGCAAGGGGGGTGAGAGGGGTTGATCTGGGTCGTGGGGGGGGAGAGGGCAGGGGCAAGGGGGTGAGAGGGGTTGATCTGGGTCGGGGGGGGGGGGGGAGAGGGCAGGGGCAGGGGGTGAGAGGGGTTGATCTGGGTCGGGGGGGGGGGGGGAGAGGGCAGGGGCAAGGGGGTGAGAGGGGTTGATCTGGGTCGGGGGGGCGGGAGAGGGCAGGGGCAAGGGGGTGAGAGGGACAAAACGAGGGCATGGGGTTGATGTGGGTCGGGGTCGGGGGGGCGGGGGTGGAAAGGGGGAGATCCGGTGGGCGGATTGGGAAGAGGGGGAACGGGAGTGGTGCAGTGGGCGGATGAGGAGGAAGGGGGGAGGGTGTAGGCCGGAGAGGGGCGCGTGGGGCGTGGCGAGATCAGAGCAGAAGCGGGGCTGGGCCTCCACGTCCTCCACTCCCCCCCTGGCTCCATCCCCTTAACCCCTACCCCCCTCCTTCCCTCCCCAACACACCTGCGTGGGGTACTCCCCCCAGCCGTCCCGCTCGTACGTCTGCAGCGCCTTCTCGGCCAGGCGGGCGTAGAAGAGCAGCTTGGCCTGGCGGACCTGGGGGGGAGAGGGGGGGGGAGGAGGGGGGAAGAGGGGGGGAAGGCGTGTGTCCCCGAGCTGATGGGAGGCAGCGCGCTGCCGCCGTCTGTCTGAGCGCCCTGTGCGCCCAACCCAGTCGATGTAGCGCTCAGGCACTGGGCGTGTAAACTGCTCGGGTTCCACATTCCGCGCTTCGCGCCTGGCCGTTCCGCCGCGCCGCCGCGCGTACCTTTCCCCAGCTTAGACGGCCAGCCCTCCACACACGCCCTCCCGCACCCCTTCCTCTTTCCCCTCCCCGCCCCCACCTCGCGCCCCCTCGCCAGCAGCGCCGACTCCGCGGGCAGCAGGCGGGAGATGTCGTCCGAGCGCGTGAGCCCGCGCGTCTCCTGCGCCTCCAGCACCGTGCGGAGCAGGCCGGGGCGGGCGTTGAGGTCCAGGTACTGGGGGGAGGGGGGGGACAAGGGGACGGGAGGAGGGAGGAAGGGGCAGGGGTAAGGTGGGTAAGCCCTGAGCGGGGACATGTCATGCGTGTGGGATGAAATCGTAAGCCCTGCTGCCAGGCTGTGTACGCGATCAGGGCCTGACCTAGCTCCGTCGGTTCCCCCGCAGAAACCCTCCCGCCCCCCCCCCGCCGCCCACCTGCACGGGCGCCCTCCGCAGCGGCCCCCAGCCCCCCCCGCGGCCCAGGCTTCGGACCAAGTCCCTCAGCTCCTTGAGCTCCTGGGGGGGGGGGTGGATCGGGCGTTGGGGCAAGAGTGTGTGAATTGAGGTTGGGGGAAGGGGTTGGGGGAAGGGGGGCGAGGGAAGAGGTTGGGGGAAGGGGGGGATGGCGATGAGCCGATCGGGCCATGCGGGGGTGTGGGTGGCGGGTCGCCGGGCACCCCGCTCCCCATGCCCGACCACCCGGGCTACGGGCTTCGACCCCCTTCCCCTTCCCGTCTTTACCCCAACCCCCATTTCCACCACCTCCCCCCCACCTCCAGCTTGCGCCTCAGCTCGTCCAGCTGGCCCCATCCCCCCTGACACGCCCATACACACACGTTTTACCCCCCTTCCCTTTCTCCCCGCCTTCCCCCGTTTCCCACCTCCAGCTTGCGCCTCAGCTCGTCCAGCTGGCCCCAGCCCGCGCGCTTCCAGGTGCTCCCCTGGGGGGTGGGAAGGGGTGGGGGCGGAAGGGGCAATGGGTCAGGTGTTGTGGGGTGGTGGGGGCGGCGGTGGTGGTGTCAAGCGATGAGCCCAAGCAAAGATGTTTCCTGGTCCGATCGCCGAGACGCCTGCCCTGCCCTGCGCCCTGCCCCCACGCGTGCCCATACACACACGCTTCCCCTCCCCCCACCCCCCTGCCCCCCCACCTCCAGGTCGAACCCGTCCCCCCCCAGCAGCGCCTCCAGGCCGTCGAAGGCCCCCACGCGTGCCCATACACACACGCTTCCCCTCCCCCCCCACCCCCCCCACCTCCAGGTCGAACCCGTCCCCCCCCAGCAGCGCCTCCAGGCCGTCGAAGGCCCCCACGCGTGCCCATACACACACGCTTCCCCTCCCCCCCCACCCCCCCCCACCTCCAGGTCGAACCCGTCCCCCCCCAGCAGCGCCTCCAGGCCGTCAAAGGCCTTGCCGGCGCGGTCCAGGGTCTGAACGGGGGACTGTGGGGGGGAGGGGGTGTGGAGAGGGAGCGAGAGGGGTGGGTTTGGGGATGGGTGTCATCCCTTGGGGGGACGCTCGGGGGCAGGAGAAGAGAGAGCTCCACCGGGCAATGCCATGACGTTGCGGGCCTGGGCCTGGCCGTACCCCCCCGCGCGTGGTGCTGCCGTACAATTCATGCCGTACCACGGCACTCACCAGCCACGTGGCGTACAGCTCCTTGACGAGCGCGAAGGCCGTGGCCTTCTCGGCCGTCGCGCCCTGCGCCCGCGCCGCGTCCACCGCCGCCCGCAGCCGCGCCTGCGCCGCCTCCGAGGGGGACAGCACCTGCGCTGCGGCGGCTGTCTTGGCGCTCTGTTTTTGGGGTGGGTAGGGTAGGAAGAGAGAGCGGAGGGTGGGTAGGGAGAGCGGTCGGTGGGTAGGGAGAGCGGAGGGAGGGGTAAGGCAACGGGGAAAGAGCAGAGGGAAGGGTGACGGATGGTGAGGGGGAGGTCCCCACCCCCCCGACCGACTCCCATGCTCGCTCTGCCCGGCAGGGGGTAGGGAGATGGCTACCGCCGGCTCCTTCCCCCCCTCGGTCCCCAAGGCCCCCGGGTTTGGCCGCTCACCCCTGCACGGTTGGCGGCGCGGCGCGCCTGCTCCTCGGCCTGCGGTGGGGCGGGGTGGGGGTCAGGGTGGGGGGTCGAGGAATTGGAAGAGGGAGGGGCAGGGGGCGCGGTTTGCCAGGGTGGCACCTGCGTTTTGCGCCACCCCAAACTGGCACCGCGCTGTCCCTGCCTTTCCATCCCCTCTCGGTCAATCTCTCCACTCCACTCCGCCAGGCCCCGCACACTGTCCGCGCCTTCCCCCCCCCACCAGCAGCTCCGCGCCGGTCTTGAAGATCTGGCCGTTGATGTCCTTCTCGCGCTCCTCGGTCTCCTCCTGCAGGGGGGGAGGGGGGGAAGGGAGGGGGGCGGAAGGGCGTTGGCGATGTGAGTGTTGCGAGGCCACATTCCTCACATCTTCACCCCCACCATCTTCAACCCACCCACCCTCCAGCGTGTAAAAACACGCTTCCCCAGCCCCCCCTCCGTTCCCCCCCTTTCCCCCTCCGGGCCCCCCCCCACCGCGATGCCCGCCAGCAGTGTGGTATCGCACTGCACCCCCCGCCTTCTAGCGTGCCTAAAACACACCTACTTTACCATCCTTATCCCGCCTGCCCCCCTCCGTTCCCCCTCCGTCCCCCCCCACCGCGATGCCCGCCAGCAGCTTGTGGTACCGCACCACCACCTCCAGCACGGAGCGTGTCAAAACACACCCTGTTTCCCCCTCCGTTCCCTCCGTTCCCCCTGGTTCCTCCCCCCCCACCGCGATGCCCGCCAGCAGCTTGTGGTACCGCACCACCCCACCCCCTCCCGCAGCGTGTCAAAACACACCCTCTTTCCCCTCCTAATCCGCCCTTTCCCCCTCCGTTTCCCCACCCACCGCGATGCCCGCCAGCAGCTTGTGGTACCGCACCACCACCTCCAGCACGGAGCGCAGGAGCGAGTCGCGGACCGCGGGGTACTTCTTGCACAGCCTGTGTGTGTGGGGGGGGGGGGAGTGGCACGTGCGGGGGTTGGTGGTTTGCGGATGGGGCTCAGTCCAACCCCAAGGACGGTAGCCTCTCAACCCCAAGGACGGTAGGCCCCATCTCGGGGCACCTCCCTCCCCAACCTCCAAACCACCTCCGTTCGCCACTACAGTGCCTCCCAAACCTCCTAAGCACAAACCTCCAAACCACCACCGCCCCTCCCCACCTCCCGAAGTTGAGCTTGGACAGCGCCCGCGATCTCATGCTCCCCCATCCCACCTCCTCACCCCAACCCCCCAGTCCCCACCTCCCGATGTTGAGCTTGGACAGCGCCCGGATCATCATGGTGCGCAGGGGCTCCTCGGGCCAGGACAGGCGCTCCAGGGGGGCGTCGGCGCAGGCGGCAGCAAAGTCGTCACCCTCGGCCACCAGCTGTTTGGGGGGAGGGGGTGGAAGGGGAGGGTATGTAAGGGGGAGGGGGAGGGGGTGAAGGGGGAGGGAGGGGAGGGAGTGGGGAGGGAGGCGGGTTGTGGGGAGAGCTGAGGATGGCAAGCAAGCGCTGGACGTGCGGATGCTTGACGGGGCTGCACGGCCCTCAGGTGTTGGGGGATCCAGAGCATGCATGCCAGAGTGGAGATTCGTGGTGTTGCGGCTAGGGAGGGGCTTGGGGCTCGCACCTGCAGAATGGTGTTGTCATCGGGGAGGAGGCCGCGGTTGAGGGCCGCGGACCACGTCGCCAGGCCTCGAGACGAGGTCTGCAATTGATGGTGAGGAGGGGGAAGGAATACATACTGTTGGAGAGCAAGGGCGCTGAGTATGGGGGGCCGGGACATGGCCGCAGGCAGCCCGAGACTGTTGCACGCGTGGATGGTCGACACCCGCACCTGAAGCGCCTCGCTGGAATCGGCGCCCTGCGTCTTCGCGCGTACGTGCGCAAGGCGCAGCAGCCAGGGCAGGTGGGTCGGGCTGACCTCGCCGACAGTGCCGAGGCCTTGCAGAATTGACGAATGCGGCACGTTCCCGCTGGAGCCAGACGACAGCACCGCCTCTGGCACAGCAAGCACAGCTGAGACTCGCACCACAGCCGCACGCGAGCGTCGGGGCGCTTGCGGCACTCGGCGCGATTGTGGTTGTGCGCCGGAGCAGCGCCCTGATGTCGTGGGGGCCGATAGGCACCGCATCTCTCCTGTTCAGAGCTCAAATTGCGCGGGGCCGCGGTATTCGGGGGTGCAGGGGTGTGCCGACACTCGAGATATCGGTTCCTCTCGGCGGCGCCTGAGCAGCTGAGCTGATGTGCAGAAGCTTGCTGTGGCCCTTCCACGTGTATGGGTGGCGGAATAGGGCCGGATCGTACTCAGAGGAGCAAAAGGTCATGCACCGGATTTCTGCAACGGAAAGGGCCGACGACGCGCTTTCCGAGACCCCCCGACGCGCTATGGGTTCAGACTCGCTCCATAATGCTAGATGAGGCTGAAGATCCGCAATTTGCGAGGCTTCTTCCCGCCACGCGACGCAACTCCCCGTCCCCCCTTCCGCCCCCCGCCCCCGCCCTCGTCCCCTCGACACGCCCAGCGCCAGCACGCCAGCACGCAAGCTGCACGCCACACCACCACTGACAACGATTGGCCGATGCGGCTTTGTTGTGTCAAATTGTGGCACGGCGAGTCGGCAACCCGAACTCGGCCCGCATGACAACGTCGAATTGCCGGTCTCAAAGCTGCTTTCTGCTCTTAGGGTGACACACAGTTGCAGTATTACCAGCCCACGCTAAGACTTAATCACCTGGGCGGGGCGGGATTTAGCACTGCTGCTCAACGGTGACATACCTACGCCAGACGAACACCGGGATGGCATCACTATGCTGTTAGGGCCCTACAGGAAACGATCACAGGGCTAGCCTGCGAGTTCGTGGGGATCGCGCCAGGTCATCGGCCTCGCCTTGCTCAGCACTATGGCGCCCCGGGTTCGCTCCGATGAGGAGTCGGATACGTGCGCTGCGTGCGACCGCTGCGTAACCCGCTGGTCGGCCTGCTTCGACCGCTGCGTCAAGGTCGGTGCTCGGCTCCCGCCCCTGGGTTCCGCGGGGGCCTCCGTGTGCACCTGCGGGTTTAAAGCAAAGTGCAACGCAGCGAGGGCACGCATCTGTTGGAAACCCTCCTAGGGAAAGTAGGCCGAGGGCTCCGCGTCTGGCGGAGGCGAGAGGGGGAGTGTAGGGTGTAGTTAGGGCGGTCGGCTGCGTGGGGTTGGGCCTTCCAACTCCAAGGCCAGGTTCCGCCACTGAGGGTTGGGGCGGGAAAGGCCACTGGGGCCGAGGGGGCGGCTGCCCTCCCAGGTAGGGGCTGACGCAGTGCACCCCTCATAAAACCGTCGCCAGCAGTTTCTGGCGTGTACACAATGCCTTCACTCCTGTTGAGGCGCTGAGTGACGTGGACACCGTGCAGAGGCAGCTAGCTAGGGGCAGCTAGCTAGGGCCAGCTAGGGGCAGCTGACTCACGGGGCTGGATAGCGTCAGGCAGCAGTCTGAAGGGGGGAGGGGCGTCGACGCAGGGCCGCGTGGGGAGGGGTTACGGACAGATACGTACATACACCCTCCGTATCTAAGGTCGGCCGGCTAATCACCGCGCCTACGTTTTTTCTCGGCCAGCCCCGAACACACGCCCCTCCTTTCCCCTCCCCCGCCTCCCCCCTCCCCCCCACCCCACCCCACCCCACACCCCACGCCACACCCCTCCCCCCCAGATCCTGGAGCCCCTGCTGGTGGTTCTGGCGGTGGGGCTCATATCGCTGGACGCACTGACCTTCTTCCAGGTCGTCATGCCCGAGGTGGGGGCGGGGGTACGAGGGGGGTTAGGGGTGGGGGGTGATCTGTCAGGAATAGGGCGGGGAGGAGACGGGAGGGGTCTTTGTTCCAAAGAAGCTGTCCGCGTGAAGAGGGCGGGGGGCGGTCCGTCCACTCCCCACCTCCGTACACAACCAAGTCCAGGCCCCCTCCGCTCCCAGTCCCTTGGCACGCGCCCCTTGCCCTCGCCCCGCCTCCCCCCGCAGATCACGACCCGGCAGGGCCCGCTGGTGGCCTGGGGCCACGCGCTGTGGTCTCTGTGGCTGCTGTTCAACGTGCTGTGGAACCAGCTGCACTGCACCTTCAGCAGCCCGGGGACAACGCTCGAGGTGCACGAGCAGGTGGGGGCAGGGGTGGGCGAGTGGGGAGGATTGGGCGGGGGGTGGGCTGTTTGGCTGGGGGAGTGAAGGCGTGACCGGGGGCCACGGTAAACACGAGCACGTGGGGGCGGGGTGCGTGTGACGTGGGGGGTTGGGTTTGACAACCTCACGTGTGCAGCGATCCTTACAGGGTGTGCGCGGACCGAGTCTTACGGGGCGGGGCGGGGCGGGGCGGGGCGGGGCGGGGTGCAACCAACCAACCAACTAACCAACCAACCACCTCGACCTCCCCCTCCCCAGGCCCTGCAGCACGCCATGACGTACGACTGGCGCTGGTGCCGCCGCTGCAACCGGGGCAAGCCGCCGCTGTCGCACCACTGCTCCATATGCAACAGGTGTGTGTGTGGGGGGGGGGGGGGGCGGAGGGGCTGGGGCTGGGGCTGGGGGGCGGGGCGGGAGAAGGGTGAGCATCCCGGGCTGGGTCCAGTGGTCCGCGCGATGCTCCTTCCCACCTTTCCCCTTCCCAACCCTCGAACCACATACCGCCCGGGTCCCACCACCTGGCACCCGCTCCCTCCCCCTCTCGACGCGATCTCGCTCAGCACCAGACACCCTTCCATCGTAGTATCTCTCCCCCTTCGCTCTACGATAATCGTCGTCAACCCCCAGGTGCGTGCTCAAGATGGACCACCACTGCGTGTGGATGGCCAACTGCGTGGGCTTCTTCAACTACCACTACTTCATGCTCTTCCTGTGGTGGATGTGAGGAAGGGATAGAGGGGAGGGGGGAGGGGAGGGCTGGGGAGGCAGGTGGGGAGGGGAGGCAGGGGAATGGGGAGGGCTGAGTTTAAAGTGTAGAGCGGAAGTGTTCGGGCTACTTGACGTCTGCTCCCTGTGGTGGGGCTGTTGTTGGCACTGGCCAGCCTGTCGTCCGCCCCTTGAGAGCCCGCCTCTCGTCGTCTCTCCCCCGCCCTGCCCCCCCCAAGCCCCATTTGCTAGCTCACGTAAACCTTATTGCTCGAGCTCCATCGGGTGCCACCCCCCTCACCCCCGTCTCTCCGCCCCCCTCGCCCCCCCTGCCTCGGACGCCCCCTCCCTGCCCCCAGGTGGGTGGGGTCCGCCTACTCCGCCCTGGTGTACTGGCTGCACGTGCCCTGGCTGCTGCGCCTGGACGACCCCAACTGGGAGCGGAAGGGCTTCCTGCCCTTCTTTATGTGAGGCGGTAACTGGGGGGTGTCATGGGAACAAGGGTAGGGGAGTGGGTTGCGTACGGGGGGGTGGGAAGGGGCTTCCTGCCCTTCTTCATGTGAGGGGGAGCGGGGGGGTGGTGGAAGGGGGAAGGGTGAAGAGGGGAAGGGGCAGGGGGTGGGGAAGGGAAGGGGCTTTTTGCCCTTCTTCATGTGAGGAGGGGGTCCCCCAATCCCCAACTCTCCAGGGTTAAACCCCCTACCAGTCTGGACTCGGCAGCCCTGCGACCTTCCAACCCACCCCTTTCAAGCCCTCAACACACCTTTTGGTTTCGCTGTACTTGCAACTTGTATATACGGCCAGCACATCAAACCCTCCCCCCAACGCTCGACCCCCGACCCCCGACCCCCCAGGTTTGTGCTGTCCGTGTCGATATGGCTGGGCATATCGGCCCTGTTCGGGTGGCACGTGTGGTTGGTGCTCACGGGGCAGGTGGGTGGACGGGGTGCGTGGGCGGGGTGGGGCGGGGTGGGGTGGAGTGGGGTGGAGTGGGGGTGGGAGTGGTGCGGTGAGGTGGTGTGGTGTGTGGGTGGGGTGCGGGTGTAGTTCTGCGGTCCTGCCTCGACTGTGACCAACTGCTCACCGGGGGGCTCAGCTTGGGGCAACACAGCGCAGCGTGCCCCGCGGTACGAGCGTGTTGTGTGCGGGAGGGGGTTGCTTAAGGAACGCCGATTTCCCGCCACCCCCAGCCCCTGTTGCGGACGCTGTACCAACCCCACCATCCCCACCGCCTGACCCCCACCGCGTGTGTGCGCCACACCCATTCAATATCCTGCCGTACATGTGCTGCCGCACACCGTGTCGTACACCATGCCGTACAACCCAACGCCGTACAGGGCACCATCGAGGTGCTGGACAACAACGCGCGGCGCGCGGAGGCGGCGCGCGCGGGCCGCAAGTGGGTCAACCCCTACCACCTGGGGGCGGGGGCCAACTGGCGGGAGACGTTCGACGCGCACGGGCGGTGGTGGTGGCTGACGTGGATGGCGCCGCGGAGGCGGAGGAAGCTGGGCAACGGCTACGTGCTGCCCACGGTGGGGCTGGGGGGCGGGGCGAGGAGGAGGCCGCAGGTGGGGGAGCGGCGATGGTGTAACTGCGCACGGAGTAGGGGGCGGGGGCCGGGGGGCTGGGGTGGATGCTGAGGGAGGAGGGCGAGACGTTGCCCCAGTCGACAGCACACCTGCCCAGGCACGCCCGGCACTCGTTCCCTCGTGGGTGTTTGCGCCGAACCATACGTCCGTCGACCTTCCCGCCAGAACTTAACGCCATTCAGGAGACCAATCCCCCCCACCCCCTCTCCTCCCGTCCCGTTCGAAGGTGGAGCTCCTCAGCTCGGGGCTGCGGCCGGACCTGGAGGCTCAGCAGCCCCACGTGCGGCCGGGGCACGCGGCCGGGGCGGGGTACGGGTAGCGCAGCGCGGGGGGCGCCGAGTGGGGGGGAGCTGGTGGGGGAGCTCGGGGGGGAAGCAGGGGTCGAGGAGGCTCGAGGGCACAGGGGCGAGAGGAGGAGGGCGCTGCTGCCGGCGCTGCGGCCCCCGAGGAAAGGGCATTCGCGTTGGCGGTGTTGGGGAAAAGGCTGCCAGGGGTCGGCAGTGTAAGAGAAGGCCCTGCGCTTCGGCTGTGGTCGAGTCCGCAGTGCCCCTCGTGAGCCTTCAATTGGGGGGCGCCGCGTCCCCTCCGTCCAGCCGCAGGCTCAGAGCGTTACAGGGGGGCCTGGCTCCCGGACCCTTTGTAAGGGTCTCAGGTGGCACCTACGACCTGCCCCCATCTCACGGCAGGGGGGGCGGCTTGTCCAGGCCCTGGCCAGTCAAGATTCTCAACAACAAAGGGTCACAAAGAGGCAAGACGATGACCCCACTTGACTCCTCCCTCGAGGTTAGTGCTGGCGTCCAGGCACGGGCGCCAAGGACATATGCACGGCACTTGCTGGGGCATGCCCTCATCGGCGAAGGCCACATGGGCGGGGGCACCCCCGTTATAGCGTCTATTACCAGTGGGGGGAAAGGGGTCGTGCGTTTTACCGTTGGGGGAGGGGGGAAAGGAGACACGGGAGACGAGTGACGCGACAAGCAAGGCCAGAAGAGTGCACCAACATTGGGGGTGAGGGGGGGGAAGAGCTGCTGGAGGTCGGGGGAAGTCCGACGGGCACGCACGCTGACGCGCATCCTCGCAACAGTGCCCGAGACTTCGAGCGAGACTGCTTGCGAAGGGGTCGTGTGTGTATCTGGACGCAAACTGTAGCGGCTGGGGCGCTGCGGGCTCGCGTGCTCGCGGATTGCTGACCCCGAGCGGATTCAGCTCGGTGCTGCCTTGAGGCCAAACGCGCTCCCTCTATCCATATCCAAGCACCTCTGCTTCACAAACAGCGTACACTTCACGCTAAGCTTGATACCTATCGAGGATCCTTCAGTCGCTTCCTCGACAACCAAGCAGATTTCCTTGCGGGGCCCTCTGCTCTGCGCTCTTTCTACGAGGCCGGACGACTTCAACTCCTTTCCTGAGCCCTGCTGAGGGTGGATGGGTCCAGTCGAGCTTGTACCAGTGCACCACCATATGAACCAACAAGGCTTCAACTCCGGGCCTGGCCCAGGCTTCCTTAGCCCGCCCGCTGGGGCTGACTACCTCCGCCAATTCGGCCCCGTCCATCGCCAAGGTGGAACGCCGTTCGGCATGCCTTTCGGGCACCAGGGCTTCGGGCGACCTGGGATGCAGCAAATGCAGCAAGGCCTTCAGATGCCCCACCGGCCTCGCCAGGGCCCAATGGGCCCGGCTTTTGGCGTCGGCTTTGGCATGGGCGTCAACGGCGGAGGGGGTGGAGCGCCCTTCCACGGCCAGCTCAAGCGGCGACCGGAATGCCCACCACCCCTCTCGCAGCTCCGGAAAGACAACGCCAAGAAGACCCGCACGCACTTCGCAGGTATAATGAGCAACTGGCCTGGGGTGAGGGCTGAGGCCTGGCCGCGGTCCCGTGAGCGGCACCAGAGTTCTGTCCGCAGCATCTCAACCCGCTCCCGTTCCCTCTACACCCGCCAAGGCCACGACCTCGGCACGCCGCGGGCTTCCGCTCCGGCGGCACCGGATAACCGACACGGCTACTTGCTCTCCGCACAAGGTAGGCGATGGACTCGCGGGCCGCGTCGTAGCTAACCGCCTCGCTTCTGTGTCCCGTGTGGGCAACTACTGCCTGTTGCTTGGCCGATTGGACTCTGCCCGCCCGCCTGCTTGCCAGCGACACCCTGGCCCGTGCTCGCCTTGGACGTGGCTTGACGCGCGCATGGCGCTGCCCGCTTCGCGTGTGACGTTGCGCTGGCGTGAAGCTGAGCGCAGCAACGCGTGAACCCAGACTCGAGATGTTGTTTCGCGAGCGTTTTTGCGATGTCTAGCTCGGGCTTTGCGGCTCGCTTGCGTCAGCGCACGTGCTGACCGCGCTTCACCCGTGCCCCCTGCAGGCTCCGTCCCGCCCGCCCCCAACCCCACGCAAGGCCTGCTCCACGCCGTCACACCCAGCGCCGTGCCCGACTCGGAAGGCACCGGCGGCTTCTGGCGCAACTCGTACGGGACGGCAGACAAGGAGGCGGTCCAGGCGGCTGCGGATGCGGGTCTGGACTTCCTCGGCTCCTTCTACGATGAGGGCGGCTCCGGGCTCGACATTGGCGACGACGACAGCCTGGAACGCAGCGGCAGCGACCCCGAGGCCAACGCGGAGCTGCCCGCCAAGGCCAACGAGCAGCCGCCGGAGGCCTTCGATGACGAGGTGCGTTAGGGACCTGATGGGCTTTGGGGGGTCTGCGGCGATGTGGGTCGGTGGTTGGGCGGCTTTTGCGTCCGATCTTGCCATGTGGGTCGGCCTTGGAGAGTGGCCTCACCGTGCTAGCCATGCGTCCTGACCTCATCTGCTAACCCGCCTTCCCTTTCCTACCCCCGCCCCTCCCAACCCCAGGGCTCCTTCCCGCCGGCCGCCAAGCGCAAGATTGCCAGCCAGCAGGCCTACATCGCGCAGCTCGAGGAGCAGGCGCTGACGCTCAAGGAGCGGATCTTCCTTCTGGAGCAGCAGCTCAAGGAGCGCGACGCCCAAGACCTGCAGCCGCCGCCCTCGCCGTCGGCCTCCGGGCACAGCGGCGACACGGACGGAGCGGCATCGCCGACGTCGTCTTCCAGCTGAGGCGCACGCGGGGCAGGAGTGCCTCTCGCCTCGCTTGCTTGACTGGGACGTGGGGAAGCTAGCTAGGGGGGCTAGGGGTGGGCTAGCTAGCTCTGCGTATTTGATTTGGAAGGATGTATGGGGTGAGCAGTGGGCAGCCGCCTTAGGGCGTGAGCACATAGCTTAAAGCTTGCGGGCTAGCAGGCTGGCGCCTCCGCGCCGCCTGGAAACGGGCGTGGCTACCCTCATGCCCCCAACAGGGTTTGCTCTCCTGCAGCCCCACGGCTCCGCGAGCCTCTCTGGCAAGGTGGAGACTTTTCCACCACAAACCTGCCAACGAGCGCTGCCGTGAACCCCAAGGTGAGCACATCCGCTGTCGGGGTGGCTTACCCCAAGGTCTGGGGGCTTCCTCATCTGCGGTGTGCGCCTGCCCCACGGGGAGGAGGGCCCGGCGGTCCCACGCAGCCGCAAGGCCGCGATCGGGTATGCCGTAGGGAAGATGCGGCTCTCGCTGCAACCACACCAGCCCGCGTTGTATCACTACAAACTGCGCACTGCCAGCGCATCGCGCCACGGCATGCTTACATACCGATACTCCACCTGTCTCCCAAGTACGCGTTGCCGCCAAGCCTTTTGACGTCAACCTGTTAGTAATGTTGTTGCATGACGAAGCAGAAGAACTCTGCACACGCTTGCAGTCCCGCACGTGTTTCCCGCGCGCCTTTTGCTTGCTCAGCCAGCTGCCAGGGAGCGTGAGGTCCGTCCCAACACGGCCACACGGTGGCGCTTCAAGCGCGCCCCTCCCGACGCCTGGCTCGGCATCTTCCGGTTCTGCCTGGTGAGCCTTTTGCGATTTGGTTGTGTGCGCGGTGTTGCGGGGCAGTGGGACCACACTGCAGACATATGGGCAGAGACCGCAGCTTGACGGGCAGCGAGTGTTAGGCAGGACAATAACAGAGCAAGCGGAGTAATGCGAACTGCTCAAGTGGACGTCGATGTTGTGTAAAGGTTGTTGTAGCGCACTGGGTGCAGCGCATGGCGGCATGGGTCCATCGACCCCGTTCCTCTCTGGTGTGGCGCGCCCCTGCGCCCCTGCCTCAGCAGTGCCTCTCCAGCTGGCTGGGGCCCCTCGTCTCACCGCGGCCCCAACCAACAGCCGCTCCGTCCGCAGCGCCTGCAGGAGGACCCGCACGCCACCTGCCCATCGACCAAAGGTAAGGGTCCGTTGCAGTGCCGCGAAGCGTGAGTTGTACGGAGGGTGCAAGCGTTGTGTATAGTGCACATCCTCGGGAGCTGCTGGCGCTTGGGGTTTCGTGGTGGGCCTAATGCTGGCGCAGAGCTCACTTCAGTTGGTTCTCATCTGGGATTGCCGAGGCACACCTTGGCTGCATGCAGAGAGGGTGGAGTGGACACTGGCATGCACTCTGTGCCGTGCCCTCCTGTGTAAAAGTAGACGTTGCCTACTGGTCCGTGGCAGGCGAGACTCACTCTCAGCACTTGCTTTCACGTCAGATACAGCGTCCCAGCGAGTCTCTGCTCCCCGGTCTGGCCCAGAACGCCCCACGGCTACCGACTCCCTGGGGACACTTCCACCGAATCCACCCTCCGCAGCCCCGCTCTGCAGCCCCCAGCTCTCGTCAATCTACTCGACTCCAGCATGCACAGCCTCCTCACCCCTGTGCTCACCCAGTCCTCCCCTCCTCCTCGTCCAGCCCGGGGTCTCACCAGCCGCGCTGGTGGCGCATGCGCATGGTGGGCCCCAGCACCAGCCCCAGCGCTGCACAGGACAGGAGGCGGGGTGACTGAGCAAGAGAGGGCAGAGGCTGCACCTGGCGGCCCTCTGCCTAGTTCTTCCGTGCGAGAGCCTGGACCCTGCCCCGACCCACCTGCGTAGATGATGCCCGCCACGAGGCTGGCGCTCGCGGCCAGGCGCACGCCGCGGCCGGGCAGGCAGCAGGGCAGCAGCAGCGCCATGAGCCAGAGCCAGGGGAAGAAGAAGCCTGGCGGGGGGGGGGACGGGGCACGTGCGCACGTGAGCACGTGCCAGTAAATGGGACCCATACTAAGGGTGGGGCCAAGGCGAGTACCGACCGGTATGGGGGCCCCACCGCAGACCTCTCCCCATGGGCCCATGCCCTCGACCCGCACGCTCACGACTCACCCAGCACGAACAGGGCCCAGCCCACCCAGCCGAACCGCGCCTCCCGCGTGCCCTGGTCGGGGCCCCACACGGGGTGCGTCTGCGGGGCAAGCCAAGACGTGGGACAGGTAGGGCAGATGGAGCTCACCCGCAGACCGCAGGAGCACCCGCAGCCCCTGCGGGTCCCTCGATCCTCTTCCGTTCTCCCTCTGTGCTCCGTCCGTGCATCCTGCACCGGCCTCTCGCTTCCCGTGACCCCTGGCCCGCGGCCACCTCCGCTCCTCCCTTAGGGCTGCTTGCTCCATGGGCGGCCCCTTGCTCGGTCCCTGGCTCGGTTCCGTGTCCCCCCCACGGCCGCACCTGCAGCTTCTGCCACCCCTCCTGCAGCCCCGCCGGCACACCAAGGACCGGCTGCTGCTGAAACGGCTGCGGGGCCGGGGGCGGCTGCGTTGGTACCTCCCCTCCTCCCGGCCACGTCTGGCCGCCTCCGGGCGGGTAGGTGAAGGGAGAGACCACGCCGCCGCCGCCGCCACCGGCAGCCGGCACGGCGGGGTACGACTCCGGGCCCGCGGGGAACGCTGCCCCGCTGACCGCGCCGCTGCCGACCCCGCCGCTGGGCTTGGGCAGCGGCGGGTAGCTGTGGGCGCTTGGGTAGGGAAAGCCGGCTGGCTCGGCAGCGGATTGCTGGCCGGAGAATGCGCCCGCGGGGGCGGCGGCGTCGGGGCGCGGAGGCGCCTCGTCGGCAGCCGCGGTGCGGAACGGCGACGTCCCCGCGCGCACGCGGCCCTCCTCCCCGCCCCCTGCCGCACCGAAGACACTCTGCGGCCACACGCGAAGCGGTCAAGACTATTAAGTGGGGGCCGTTGAGCAAGTGCGCAGTAGGCCACAGGCCGGGACGCCGGGACGCCGGACCCGCGAGAGTCGCCGTAGAGCGACGGTTCTTGGCGGGGAGCTATGCTTAGCACGGCACGCGCACGCGCACCTGGGGCTGCGGCGGCGTGGGCGGCCGCTCGCCTTCCGCGGGGACGCGTGGGTAGCCGGGAGGGGGATAGGCCATCTTGTCTTCGCAGGCAGTGCACGGGCTTGTGGATGTTGTGTGCGTAGTAGCGCGTGGAGTGGTGGATACTACTGGATAGCTTGAGGGCTGTACTGGGGGGGGGGAAGGCTTTGAGGGACCCCCAGAACGCCGATGCACGGCGGAGGCCGGGGCTGGGGGGTCAATGCAGCCGGGGGGTCAATGCAGCCGGGTCTGGGTCTAGTCTGGGGGTTGAAGGGGCGGGGTTTGCCTCCGGCACGCGGCAGCCTTATGTGTTGCGGGTTTCGCGGACCCGAGTCGCAAGCAGCCCTGCGTGTGCACCCTGCGCCGTTCACCGGAGTTCATCACGCCGACGCCCCGCCCCGGCCGCATTCCATGCCGCGGGCGGCAGTCGTTTGGTCGCGGCACGTGCGTAACCCCGCGTGGTGCGTGTGGTTGCACAATGGCACGTATGGAGTCAAGGGCAGAGGGAACTGGTCGCAGGGGGCAGATCCTGGCTGCCGCAGTCACGGCGACCGCAGTCGGAGGCATTACGAACTCAGCGACTCGGTCGCCACCTGCGCAGCTGCTCGTGTACGATAGGGCTCATCAAAATCGCGAAGTTTGCGCACTATTCACAGGGTTTACAGGCTGGTACGGGCAGGTTGACTCGCTCGATGACCCGCGCGAGCTCGGTACATAAAGCACGCCGGCAGCGCATTCCCCGCAAACTCCTGGACACTCTACTAATTAGAGCACCAGCTCCAATACCTATATGCAATCAGCTCTCGCCCATCGCCCGTCGTCGCCACCATGCCGCGCATCTCCGCGCCATCCTCGACTGAGGTCAAGCAGCACCCCCGCGAGTTCGGCCTGCTGAGGCAGCTGACGACTGGCGAGGAGGTCGACCCCTCGGTGAGCAACGTTGCTGTGTGTCGGAAGGGCGAGGTCGCAGCCCACGTTGCACCGCCCTCGGCCTCCCTCGGCCCAAGCTCGCGTGCCTTTTCCTGCCAGCTTCCGGCTCCCCCGCTCCAGCCCCTCTGTTCTGATGGCCCCCGTCCAAGCCCCTCTCCCCTTTGGACTCCTCCGCTGCTTTCCCACCCCTTCCCCGGAGATTTCTCCAAGAACCTGAACGTATTCCGACGATCCCCTGCTTGCAGCTGCTGGCCGAGTATGTGAAGCTCTACGGAGCTGACGGCGGCAAGCAGCCCAGCGGCCAAGGTGGGTAACCGATGGTCGGGCTGGCTGGCTTAGGAGGATCTGGGCAGACTGGCCTAGGAGGGTCAGACCTACATTAGGTCCCTCTTGGTTCCCCCAGCCCCCGTGCATTTGTTGCACTTTGCTGGCCTTGCTTATCGCGTAACTCGTCTCCTGTGTCTCCTTTCCCCCACCCGCCGATGGCGAGGGTCAAGGGATCGATAGTTGGAAAGATCGATTGAGAATCGGCCGTAGTCAGACTTGAAGTCAGATCCCGCGGTCCCCTGCACGCGCCGGCTCCTTCCCCCTCCCGAAAGCGGCCCAGACACGTCTCCTCCACGCCGCTTACACCTCCCTGCCCCCCGCCCCTCCGCCCCTGCCCCTCTCGCAGAGATGTCTTTCTCCGAGTTCGCCTCGCTCTTCGCCAAGCCGGCCTCCTCCCGCGGCGCCTCCGCCTCCGACCCCGCCACCAACTGCCTGGGCTGGGCGGTCAAGGAGGCGGGCAAGCCCCTCGAGCCCTTCGCATTCGACCGCCGCCCCGTGGGGCCGCACGGTGCGGGAGGGGCGGGGCTGGGGTGAGGGTGGGGAGTGTAACCAGGCTTGAGGGATGGGTGGGTGGTGGGTACTGGGTCGGGCCACGAGCATCAATGTAGGACCTTTCCATGTGTTGGTGCAGGTGACGCCCCCATCCCTGACCTTGCCTCTCCTATCCCCTAATACCTGCCAACCCTGTCTACCATCCGGCATGCAGACATTCGGATCCAGATCGCATTCGTGGGTGTGTGCCACTCTGATGTGCACCAGGCGAGGGACGAGTGGGGCAACTCGCTCTTCCCCATGGTCCCCGGGTGAGCGGCAGGGGAAAGGGCCCAGCCACGTAGACGGTACCTAGCTGGCCGTGTCATATCCCTTCTTGTGCCCCCAGCGCTTGCCCCTTCAGCCCTCCGCCCTCGCTTGCTCTCCACCCCGCCTCACGTATCACGTCCCTCCCCACTCCCTCCCCTCGCCCCTCCCCCCCCTAGCCACGAGATTGCCGGCATCGTGACAGAGGTGGGGTCCGAGGTGACGGCCTTCGCGCCCGGAGACCGCGCGGGCGTGGGGTGCATGGTGGACTCGTGCCGCGCCTGCTCCTTCTGCGCCCCGCCCCGCTGCGAGGAGCAGTTCTGCGCCAAGTGCGTCTACACCTACAACTACAAGCACGCCGACGGCAGCCTGGAGCACGGCGGGTACTCCACGCACCTCGTGGTCCGCGACTGCTTCGCCCTGCGCCTGCCCGCCAACCTGCCGCTCGACGAGACCGCGCCGCTGATGTGCGCCGGAATCACCGTCTACAGGTGCGTGCGGTGCCGTACCGTACGGCACGGGTGGAGGTCGGGCAGGAGCTTGGACTGACATGAGGACCTGACTGACGCGCCTGCCGTACACCCGATCTCTGATTGCCGTACAGCCCGATGAAGACGTTCGGCCTGGACAAGCCGGGCATGAAGATCGGCGTCGTGGGGCTGGGCGGACTGGGCCACATGGTGAGGGGCGGTGGGGTGGGGCAGGAGCTGGGGGGGTACAGGGCTGCGAGGTGGCGGGTGCTGTGATGCTAGTTGCCCTGAGTTGCCCTCCTCTTGACGTCGCCCCGCTTACCTAACCCCCTACTGACCCCTCCCTTCCCCCCAGGCCGTTAAGCTGGGCAAGGGCCTGGGTCTGCACGTGACCGTCATCTCCACCTCCCCCGGCAAGAAGGAGGAGGCCATCAAGGCAAGCGGGGGGGGAGGGAGGGGAGGGGGGCTACCACTTCAGCCGTGACACATGGCCGCCCACAGCCCCCGAGTGCGCCCATCGCCCCCTCCTCTGACCTTTGACCGCCTCCCTCCCTCCCCTCCTCCCCCCCAGGTGCTGGGCGCTGATGCATTCATTGTGTCCAAGGACGAGGAGGAGATGAAGGTGGGAATGGGGCTGTGGCGGGAGAGGGTGGGTGCTAAGGCACAGTGTACGTCACGGGGTGCCTGCCCCTCCTCCCTCGCCTCTGCACGCCAACAGCCTGGACGGCATCATCCACCCTTTGACTCTTGCCCCATGTATCGTTCACTGAATGCTGCTGCCGTACATGTGCGCCGTACAATCCCCAGGCCGCCGCCAACAGCCTGGACGGCATCATCGACACGGTCTCTGCCCACCACGACATCGGGGCCCTGGTGGGGCTGCTGGGGGTGGACGGAAAGCTGGCCATCGTGGGGGTGCCCGACAAGCCCCTGAGCCTGCCGGCAGCCGCCATCATCTTCAGTGAGTGGTGGGAGGGCGGGGGTGATCGAGGCGCTAGCACGGCTGGGCGAGCCGGGGTTGCCTGCGGAGCAGATGCCGCGGTGCATTTGGGAGGCATCAGTAGAGGTGGAGAGCACACACACACATGACCCCTAGCCAGCGCCACCCGAGCTCACACTGAGCCCGAGCTTTTCACACCCGAGCTTTTCACATCTGACACTTGCCTAGCGAGATCTGGCTGACCTGATCGACTCCTGACACTCCCCGCAGAGCGTGCCTCCATCGGTGGATCGCTGATCGGCTCGATCCAGCAGACGCAGGAGATGCTGGATCTGTGCGGCGAGAAGGGCATCGGATCCATGGTGGAGCGGATCCCGATCGAGAAGGTGCGGGGAGCAAGATCAGCAGCCGATACTTGCCTCAGTGGCCAGCGGTGGATGTGCCGTTCCCATCCCACTACTCCCACTGTTGACTGTCAACCCTGCCGCACCGTGCCGCACAGATCAACGAGGCGTACGACCGCATCAGCAAGAGTGACGTGCGCTACCGGTGGGTGGTCACATGTGGTTTGTAAACCTTTGACAGGCAGGAGGGAGGGGCGATCCCTGCTCCCACTCCAGCCTTCAGCCATTACTTGAGCATGCAAGACTCTTCCGCCCTGCCAGGACCTACTCTCCAACTCTGCTCCACCACGCCCCTCCCCTTTTAGGTTCGTGATTGACATCCAGGGCTCCCTCATCCAGTGAACTGGAAGAGCTGAAGCACGGGTGAACAGCGTGGCGGCATGAAGCCGTGTCGACTGAGCAGTTGAAGCGGGTGCTTCTGGCTGAGGCAAGGAGGGCCGTGGAGGGTTATTATAGACAACGGGGCGTAGTACCGCGGTGACTAGCGTCGCATGATGTTGGCCGACGCAGACTGCCTGGGCGTGGAGGGTGGGCTCCGTCCGGCAGGCTTATGCACGGCAAGGGGCCTTGGCTGAGGGGGGCCGGGCAGAGGCGCGGGCCTCCCGGAACTCGTAGTCCTGCCTGGGTTGGCTCGGCCATCCACGATGGGACAGAGCCTTACGATCGGCCCGAAGACCCACCCCTGGTCTTCGAGTTAAAAATAAGACACGCTTCCTCACACTGCGCGTGGACGCTCCCCAATTCCAAGCGAGTGCACACACACGGTCGCAAGTCCGGTCGCAAGTCTGGCCGCAAAGCCGGAATCTCGCAGTCGCGCACGACTGACAGACAAGCAGTAAGCGGGGGAAGCGCATGGAGCTCGAGGGCAGAGCGACCGATTGCGACAAAGTCGTCGGGCCTTAGACCGGGGGCTGGGGCCGCACTGCCATTCTGCCATTCTTGTTACATCCTGCTGCGCTGAGGGGCCCACTGCCTCTGGGCCCCGCGGTCCCCAAGCGCGTGCTGAACAACAAAACAAGATAAGCAATAGTATCTCGCACGCGCAGTAAGGTCCGCCCGGGGCGTACGGGTCCCCATGTCGTGGCACACGCGGGGACCAAACCCTGGCGGCCGAAGTCACCCCCTCACTAACCCGGCTACCGCTGCGCTAAGCCTGCATTAATAGCCCTACAGAGCGACTTATGACACATAATAGAGAGCAAGGAGAATAAGCTGGGGCGTAGCGCCGCGAGTGGGCACCGAGCGGCTCGCGATTGAAACTTGAGGCACGTCGCGCGACCTGACGCCAGCCCCAGAAAGCCGAGTACCGCATAAAGCGAGACGCTGGCAAGGCGTTGCACGGCAAGTGGGGCACCATAGGTCAGGATGCGCCCATTCTCCGCCCGCTCAGCAGCGACGTGACCTTGCGAGACGGCTGCGTGCTCACGCAGTAAAAGCGAGACCATGCCGGGCTTCGGGCAGTCGGGCACGCGGCTCCAGCGCGGTAAGGCCATGAGAGCATCACCACGCCTGCGCCCAGCGACGTCGCCAGTTCCCCCTCGCCCAAGGTGGACGAGTCCATGCTAACGGACACAGCCCCCGCGCCCGGCACCCCTCACCACACCCAAAGCGACCCCCCTCCACCCCCGAAGCACGATCTGAACCTGTTACCGGCCGCCCCCCTGCCGGCTCGCCCCCAGCGCCTCACCCCCCACGCCCCCCACCCCTCAGCCTTTCCCTGCTCCCCGCGCCATCGACCGCGCCACCCCCTTAAGTCCCCCTCCTCCCCCCGCCCCCCGCGCCCCTCGCCCTGTACCCCGAAACCCCTCCTTCAACCCGAGCTCCCGGTGCCCCTCGCGCACTCTGAGTCGCCCCGCTGACGGCCTGGAGCTGCACTCCTTGCTTTGCGGGGGCCTGTCGCTGAAAGGGCCGCCTCGTCGTGCAGGGTGCAGGTGCAGCGCCCTGGCCCCCCTAGCCGGCCTCCCGGTGGTGTAAGCCTCCGTGTCGCGCCCATGTGCCCGCCCCTGTGCTGCTGCCTGGGAGGGCGGGGACCATCCGGACGGAGGTGCCACCGTTGCCCCCACATTAGCCCGGCTACCGTGCACCCCCCCGGCCGGACCCGACGCCCCCCGCCGCTTGCTTTTCGCGTACCTCGTCTCCCGTGTCTCCTTTCCCCCCGCCGCTTCAGCCCTCGACTCCTGTGTATATCGCGCCCATGGCCCGCATGGCCCACCACTGGCTTGCAACCGCGCAGCACATGGGAGCCTGGATTCAACAGCAGCCCTGATGGGCGAGCTCAATCTCTGCGAATTAGAGGGGTTTCAAACAAGGGGTAGGGTTGGGGGTTAAGAGTTGCCCAGTCGCATCGGGGCTTTGGGGGATCAGACGCGCTTGAAGGGGCGTATGCTTGGATCTGGACTAAAACGCATGATTCAGTTGCTCGTGTACGTTAGCGCTCATCAAATCGCGAAGTTTGCGAACTAGTCATTCGGTTCGCGGGTTTACAGGCGGGTTGACTCCCCGCGATGACCCGCGCGAGCTGGCCATATAAAGCACGCCCGCACCGCATTCCCCGCAAACTTCTGGACACTCCCCTGCAAACAGCACCAGCCCCAATACCTATACCCAGTCAGCTCTCGCCCGTCGCCCGTCGTCGCCACGATGCCGCGCATCTCCGCGCCATCCTCGGCTGAGGTCAAGCAGCACCCCCGCGAGTTCGGCCTGCTGAGGCAGCTGACGACTGGCGAGGAGGTCGACCCCTCGGTGAGCGCAAGCCGTGAGCGACGACTGCTGTGGGAAGGGCGAGGTCGCAGCACGCGTCACGGCCCTCGGCCTCCCTTGGCCTCCCTCGGCCCAGGCTCATGCGCCCTTGCCTTCCAGCTTCCGGCTCCCCCGCTCCAGCCCCAAATCCCTCCTTCCTTTGGGCCCCCCCTCTGCCATTTCCTCCTTCCACGTTATAATTGCAATGGCCTGCACTGATCCTGACGATCCCCTGCTCGCAGCTGCTGGCCGAGTATGTGAAGCTCTACGGAGCTGACGGCGGCAAGCAGCCCAGCGGCCAAGGTGGGAAACCGATGGTGGTGCTGGCTGGCTTAGGAGGACCTGGGCCCCGATTGTGCGCACTGTGGCATAGGGGGTCATACCTTCATGGTTTGCATCTTGGTTCCGCCCACCCGCCGATTGGCAAGGGATATACTAGATGGTTGGGAAGACTGGCTCAACGGGGTCGGGCCTTGGTTGAGAACTGGCGTGGTCAGTCCCCTGTGGTCAGTCCCCTGTGGTCAGTCCCCTTCACGCGCCGGCTCCTTCCCCCTCCCGAAAGCGGCCCAGACACGTCTCCTCCACGCCGCTTACACCTCCCTGCCCCCCGCCCCTCCGCCCCTGCCCCTCTCGCAGAGATGTCTTTCTCCGAGTTCGCCTCGCTCTTCGCCAAGCCGGCCTCCTCCCGCGGCGCCTCCGCCTCCGACCCCGCCACCAACTGCCTGGGCTGGGCGGCCAAGGAGGCGGGCAAGCCCCTCGAGCCCTTCGCCTTCGACCGCCGCCCCGTGGGGCCGCACGGTGCGTGGAGGGGCAGGGGTCGGGAGGCAGTACAGGGGCGGTACTGGGCGCGGAGCACAGAGCAGGCCTGGGGCACGGGTTGGGCAGGGCTTTTGTGGGAGGCCTTTTGGGGGCTGATGCAGGTCCCATGGTAATGCCCCTATCCCTGACCGTGCCGCATTCATGCCCAGAGCGCCTCCCTCGCGCGCTCCACCCCACACCTCTCACATCCCCCATACCTGCCAACCCTGTTCAATCTTTCCTGTGCAAACATTCGGATCCAGATCGCATTCGTGGGTGTGTGCCACTCTGATGTGCACCAGGCGAGGGACGAGTGGGGCGGCTCGCTCTTCCCCATGGTCCCCGGGTGAGCGCCGGGGGATGGAAGCAAAGATTCACGTTCCTGGATTGGACATAGCTCTCCACCCTCGAGGCCCCCGCACACCCTCCTCCCTGACCCCTCTCTACCCCTGCCCTCCACCCCGCCTCATATCTCCCTCCTGTTCCCCTCCCCCCCCTAGGCACGAGATTGCCGGCATCGTGACCGAGGTGGGGTCCGAGGTGACGGCCTTCGCGCCCGGAGACCGAGCGGGCGTGGGATGCATGGTGGACTCGTGCCGCGCCTGCGCCTTCTGCGCCCCGCCCCGCTGCGAGGAGCAGTTCTGCGCCAAGTGCGTCTACACCTACAACTACAAGCACGCCGACGGCAGCCTGGCGCACGGCGGCTACTCCACGCACCTGGTGGTCCGCGACTGCTTCGCCCTGCGCCTGCCCGCCAACCTGCCGCTCGACGAGACCGCGCCGCTGCTGTGCGCCGGAATCACCGTCTACAGGTGCGTGCGGTGCCGTACCGTACGGCGCGGGTGGAGGTGGGGCAGGAGCTTGGACTGACATGAGGATCTGACTGACGTGCCTGCCGTACACCCGATCTCTGATTGCCGTACAGCCCGATGAAGACGTTCGGCCTGGACAAGCCGGGCATGAAGATCGGCGTCGTGGGGCTGGGCGGACTGGGCCACATGGTGAGGGGGGCCGGAGCTGGGGTGGCAGAAGGGCGGGAGGACTGTTGAGGTGTCGAGTGCTGTGCGTACGCTGGCCACTTGCCGCCGCCCGCCTTCGCTTCATCCCCTTGCTTACTCCCCCCTCCCCCCCTGTCAGGCCGTTAAGCTGGGCAAGGGCCTGGGTCTGCACGTGACCGTCATCTCCACCTCCCCCGGCAAGAAGGAGGAGGCCATCAAGGCAAGGGGGGCAGGGAGAGGAAGGGGGAGGGGCTATCGATCACTTCGGCAATGACACATCGCTGCCCAGAGCCCCTAGACATGCCACTTAGTCACTACTCCTTTGACCGCCTCCCTCCCTCCCCTACTCCCCCCCAGGTGCTGGGCGCTGATGCCTTCATTGTGTCCAAGGACGAGGAGGAGATGAAGGTGGGGGGGCGAGCCGAAGAGGGTACCGCAGAAAGCACGCCGACTGCTCAAGTCCAAATTGGCCCCGTGTCCATCCGCACTTGGCTCCGCCTGTGTACTCTTGCCCCATGTATCGTTCACTGAATGCTGCTGCCGTACATGTGCGCCGTACAATCCCCAGGCCGCCGCCAACAGCCTGGACGGCATCATCCGCCCTTGTACTCTTGCCCCATGCAGCCCCATGTATCGTTCACTGAATGCTGCTGCCGTACGTGTGCGCCGTACAATCCCCAGGCCGCCGCCAACAGCCTGGACGGCATCATCCGCCCTTGTACTCTTGCCCCATGCAGCCCCATGTATCATTCACTGAATGCTGCTGCCGTACATGTGCGCCGTACAATCCCCAGGCCGCCGCCAACAGCCTGGACGGCATCATCGACACGGTCTCGGCCCACCACGACATCGGGGCCCTGGTGGGGCTGCTGGGGGTGGACGGAAAGCTGGCCATCGTGGGGGTGCCCGACAAGCCCCTGAGCCTGCCGGCAGCCGCCATCATCTTCAGTGAGTGGCGGGAGGGCGGGGGTGATCGAGGCGCTAGCCGCTGGACGAGCAGCGCTGGATTGTGGAGGAGAGGGGTGTATCTGAGAGCGAGACACCACGCAGATGACTCCTGCCTAGCGAGATCTGGCTGACCTGATCGACTCCTGACAATCCCCGCAGAGCGCGCCTCCATCGGTGGATCGCTGATCGGCTCGATCCAGCAGACGCAGGAGATGCTGGATCTGTGCGGCGAGAAGGGGATCACGGCCATGATCGAGCGGATCCCGATCGAGAAGGTGTGGGGAGCGAGATCAGCAGCCGATACTTGCCTCAGTGGCCGGCGGTGGATGTGCCGTTCCCATCCCACTACTCCATTTGTTAATTGTCAACCCTGCCGGTGGACCAACCCTCAACCCATGCGTGTACTTATCACCCTCCGCATCCTGCCGCACCCTGCCGCACAGATCAACGAGCCGTACGACCGCATCAGCAAGAGTGACGTGCGCTACCGGTGGGTGGTCACATGTGGTTTGTAAACTTTTGACAGGCAGGAGGGAGGGGCGATCCCTGCTCCCACTCCAGCCTTCAGCCATTGCTTGAGCATGCAAGACTCTTCCGCCCTGCCAGGACCTAACCCCCAACCCTGCCCCACCACGCCCCTCCCCCTTTCAGGTTCGTGATTGACATCCAGGGCTCCCTCATCCAGTGAAGTGGACGAAGTGGAGGATGGAAGTACAGTGTGGCGGCATGAAGCCATATCGACTGAGCAGTTGAAGCGGGTGTTTCTGGCTGAGGCAAGGGGGGGGGGTGTGTGTGGAGGGGGGGGTCCGTCCGGCAGGCTGATGTGCGGCAAGGGGCCTTGGCTGAGGGGGGCCGGGCAGAGGCGCGGGCCTCCCGGAACTCGTAGTCTTGCCTGGGTTTCAAACAGGGGCCAGGGTTGGGGGTCAAGATTTGCCAGGTCGCGTTGGGGCTCTGGGAGGGTAGAGAAGGGCGGTGTTGGCGCCTGAGATGCGCTTGCGGGGGCGCATGGATGTACGGCGCATCATACGTACGAAACGTTTTGAGCATAAAGCATACGCCAGACGCAGGAATGCGTTTTGTTGAGTGAGCCGTAGAGCAAGTGCGCGTAGCCGAGCGTGACAGAGCAGAGTGGCGTGCATTTCAAGAAGCGAGTCATGCACTTGATTGGACAGGATTGGACAGCATTGGAGCTGGTCTTGATTATGCAGGATGGAGCGGCAGTTGTACGGGCGTTGACGGTGTTACGCCGACTGAGTTGGACCCCTGAGAGCTCCTGGGAGCTGTGGCAGGAATATGGCCACCCACATCCGTGTAACACTGTTGTGCAGCCGAGAGTTGCCATGGACAGATACCGTGTGGGGGCTGCGCAACCAGCACCGAGGCATCAACACACGGACTTGTCCGTGGGGCAGCGGAAGGGTACTGGGGCTACACGAGCGGGCTGCCGCGTGCCTGTGGATAGACCAGAAGCCACCAGCCACCGGGGCTTGAGGGGAGGCAGGTGACACACCAAGACAGGAGCGCTAGAGGCAAGGGCCTTCTTAAGTTAGGCGTGGGCCTCTTTTAGGAAGGCTTGTGGAGAGCCTGGGCGAGCCTGGGCCTGTGGAGAGGTGTACAGGCGCTGGAGCGAGGGGAGGGACCACACCTGCTGGATGGGCGCATGTTGGCTGGGAAACGTGGGAAAGGCTAGGAACTGCTCATACTGCTGGCGTAGGGGCCGGGGGGGGGGGGGGAGCTCAGAGGAGTGTTCATGGTATCGACCTGCACCGACTGCAGGCTCGGGCTTCGGGCGTCAACCCCGCAGGGTGCCAGCACCTATCTGGAGCCCCCAGCCCCTCCGCGGAAGCGCATAACGCCAGTGCGTACTCTGCGTAGGGCCTGAGACGGACCTCCACCCCTGGCTCGCTCCTAGGTGCTTTGGGGGGAAGGGCCCAAGCTGGTGGCTGGCACGACCGCGCCACGCAGGCACTGCGTCGTGACACCCATGGGGATGTCCCCACGCCGTGGGAGGGGGGCTCAGGCTGTGCAGCGTGTCTGGCACCCGCCTCAGACCCAACTCCCATGCGGGACATGCGCGTAGTCGGCCCACACGCGCACACGGGGCCCCGCACAATCAATGGACCGGATCATTAGCGGAGGCGGCTGGCGCAGCGTCTTGCTCAGGTAGCATTACAGTGTGCCGGTAACGGTACCCCGTGGGGGTCGGGGTGCCCTCGGTACCCCTCCGCCGGCACCGGTTTCCTCACACTTCCTAGCCCACGCAAACCCCGCAACCAGCCTGTATCGTCCGCGCTTGACACAGGGGCATCCTCTACAGCACCCTTGATCATTTAGAAGTCGAAATCCAGTCAGTTCGGAGCGTGGCACAATCGTATGCCACGTCATCGATCATAGCTCGACCGAATGCCGGCGTTCCCGCCGTCCAGCACCTTGGACCTCCAGCCCTTATCCTTCCCACGGCCCTGCGCGCAAATGCGTGGCGCAAACAGGAAACTAGAATGGGCATGAAACGAGATGAAACCCCACACACGATACTTGGGAATACTCAGTCGCAGCCGTCCTCCACGTGAGCGCTCGCGTCATGCTCCTCCCGCACATGTCTGCTGATCACCTGCCTCGCCCCTGCTCCCAATCACTTACTTAACAACATGGCACCTCAGCGTCCGTGCCTCCTCCACCCTGCCTCGATGCAGATTCCCTGCCCAGGCCCCTTGCCGGGTGCCGGGCTCTGCCCTCCATACTGCTTCACGCCGCCTCCCTCCTTCCCCAGCGCCTGCCGCCCTCCGCTCAGTTGATGAGGGAGCCCTGGATGTCGATCACAAACCTGGAGGAGGAGGATCAGCAAGCAACAAGGTCAGGAAGGAGGAAACGGGGCACGGCCGACCCAACAGGACTGAACATGACGGCACCAAGGGCAGTGCTGGCCAGCGGCAGTGACGCAGAGGCAACCTCGCACGCACTCACCGGTACCGCACGTCGCTCTTAATCATGCGCTCGTACGCCTCGTTCACCTGTACGGCAGCACGTGCACGCATTGTGTCAGTCACGAGGTCAGGTCCCAAAGTCTCTGCCCGTCAGTGTCCCCGTCCAACCCAGGGTCCGGTCGCAGTCGGGACCCAGCCCGGCCTGGCTTGGGTCCAAGTACCCTGTGAAAAGCCCACCGTACCTTCTCGATCGGGATCCGCTCCACCATGGATCCGATGCCCTTCTCGCCGCACAGATCCAGCATCTCCTGCGTCTGCTGGATCGAGCCGATCAGCGATCCGGCGATCGTGCAGCGCTCTGTTGGGGTAAAGGTAGGCATGGGGGTTGCCTTCAAGTGTCCGCACGGACGCCGCCCCGTCCCTCATCCCTGCATCCCTGCATCTGCTGGGTACGGCTAACCCTGACCACCCTGAAAACCACACTGTCACTCCTGCCCTGAAAACCGCCCTCTGTTCATGCCCCACAGCCCCAACACAGCCCTCAAAGCGCTGCCCTGCTCCCAGCCCCAACCACGCCCCCAGCCCCAGCCCCGCTCCCAGCCCCGCTCCCAGCCCCGGTCCCAGCCCCACGCCACCCATCCCTTCCACCACTCACTGAAGATGATGGCCGCCTGCGGCAGCGCCATGGGCTTGTCCGGCACCCCCACCAGCACCAGCTTTCCGTCCACCTTGAGGAGCCCCACCAGGGCGCCCAGGTCGTGCTGGGCAGAGACCGTGTCGATGATGCCGTCAAGGCTGTTGGCAAGGGCCTGCAGAAGGGGGCGAGAGGGAGCATGCACAGCGTTGATGAGGGACGGATACCACGATGCCGGTGCATGGGGCGTGGAGAGGTGGGCCCAGTTGGAGGTCGGGGTGTGGAGCAGTTGGCAGTGGGATGGAGGCGGCGGCCGGGCTTGGGGCCCATAGGACCTGCGAAGGGCTGACAGCCCCGCGCCCCCCCTCCATCCTGGCGTGCCTGACGAATTCCTGCCCCACCTTCATCTCCTCCTCATTCTTGGAGACAATGAAGGCATCAGCGCCCAGCACCTGGGGGGGAGGAGGGGAGGGAGGGAGGCGGTGAAAGGTCAGATGAGGGGGCGATAGGCACACTCGGAGGCTGTGGGTGGCGTTAGTTGTGCCAGGGCTCAACTGATGGTCCCTCTCCCTCGCCCTTCCCCTCCTCTCTCCCCCCCCTTGCCTTGATGGCCTCCTCCTTCTTGCCGGGGGAGGTGGAGATGACGGTCACGTGCAGACCCAGGCCCTTGCCCAGCTTAACGGCCTGGGGGAAGAGGGGGCGGAGGTGGGGGGGTCAAGGAAGGGCGTCAAGACGCAGGCACGTAGCGTAAGCACAGCACCAGACAATTGACAATCCGCTCACCCCCCAGCCCCTGCCCCCCCAGCCCCCCCCCTCACCATGTGGCCCAGTCCACCCAGCCCCACGACGCCGATCTTCATGCCCGGCTTGTCCAGGCCGAACGTCTTCATCGGGCTGTACGGCAATCAGAGATCGGGTGTACGGCAGGCGCGTCAGTCATCATGTCAGTCCAGGCTCCTGCCCGCCCTCCACCCGCGCCGTACGGTACGGCACCGCACGCACCTGTAGACGGTGATTCCGGCGCACATCAGCGGCGCGGTCTCGTCGAGCGGCAGGTTGGAGGGCAGGCGCAGGGCGAAGCAGTCGCGGACCACCAGGTGCGTGGAGTAGCCGCCGTGCGCCAGGCTGCCGTCGGCGTGCTTGGAGTTGTAGGTGTAGACGCACTTGGCGCAGAACTGCTCCTCGCAGCGGGGCGGGGCGCAGAAGGAGCAGGCGCGGCACGAGTCCACCATGCACCCCACGCCCGCGCGGTCTCCGGGCGCGAAGGCCGTCACCTCGGACCCCACCTCGGTCACGATGCCGGCAATCTCGTGCCTAGGGAGGGGAGGGGACGGACGGGGGCGGGGAGGGACGTGATACGTGAGGCCGGGTGAAGGAAACGGGCGGGGAGAGGTCAGGGAGGAGGGCGTGCGGGGCCAGGTCTGTGCACACGGGGTGTGTGCAGTCCCTTCCCCGGTTCCCCCGCCGCTCACCCGGGGACCATGGGGAAGAGCGAGCCGCCCCACTCGTCACGGGCCTGGTGCACATCAGAGTGGCAGATGCCGGCAAAGGCGATCTGGATCCGAATGTCTGCAAGTCAGAACGGGCGTGAGCGCAAGAGCGTGTCGGTTGGTGAACCACAGGAGGGCTGTTGTGCGCCCACGTTGGGCCCACACGGGCTGCAGCCGATGCCCTATCGCTAGCCCTCCGGCAAGACCCTAGAGGCGGCAAGGGCGAGAGATTGAGGTATGGGGGATGTGAGAGGTGTGGGTTGGAGCGTGCGAGGGAGGCGCTCTGGGCATGAATGCGGCACGGTCAGGGATAGGGGCATTACCATGGGACCTGCATCAGCCCCCACAAGGCCTCCCACAAAAGCCCTGCCCAACACGTGCCCCAGGCCTGCTCTGTGCTCCGCGCCCAGTACCGCCCCTGTACTGCCTCCCGCCCCCTGCCCCTCCCGCACCGTGCGGCCCCACGGGTCGGCGGTCGAAGGCGAAGGGCTCGAGGGGCTTGCCCGCCTCCTTGGCCGCCCAGCCCAGGCAGTTGGTGGCGGGGTCGGAGGCGGAGGCGCCGCGGGAGGAGGCCGGCTTGGCGAAGAGCGAGGCGAACTCGGAGAAGGACATCTCTGGGAAAGGGAAGGGGGCGAGGGGCGGGGGGCAGGGAGGTCTAAGAAGGGTGGAGGAGACGTGTCAGGCCAGTGTTGACCATTTGATGAACTCGATAGCTAGCTTGCAGGGAATGACTTAGATTCTCTTATGTGTTGCTTCTGGGGTGCTTCCGCGCAGGTGCGGCAGTCAGCGTGCTGCCCGTGCGTGTCGGCCAATGGCCACATGCTCTGCTCCGGAAGCGCTCCCCCTTGCACGCACCGCCATTGGGCTGCTTGGCAGGGTCCGAGCCGTAGAGCTTGACGTACTCGGCGAGCAGCTGCAGGGGACAAAGGGAGACCACCAGTCTTTCGTCGTGCAAGTCGCTTTAATCGCGTAATGAGGGGTCCAGAAGCTCCGGCTGCGGCGCAGCGCCGTTAACGCTTTCAATGAGCAACGTTGGTGGTGGCGACGAGGGTAGGCCAGTGTCGCAGGGCGGCAGGGCGAGACGTCGCGAGCGAGAGGGGGAATCAATCGCGGACCCGAACCCACCGACGCGTCGATCTCCTCGCCCGTGGTCAGCTGCCTCAGCAGGCTGAACTCGCGTGGGTGCTGCTTCACCTCCACAGCGTTCGGGGCGTGAATGCGAGGCATTGTGGGCGACTGAACCTGAGTTCGGCAAAGACGCGTAGAACAGACCGTAGTACTGTGCAAGTGTACACGGTTTGGTACCGAGTGCTACGCTATGAAGCTTACGATGGGCAGGTGGCGACCGCTTATCAACGGGGTCATCCTGGAAAGTCATCTCGTACAGAAATTACCAGCGTGCCCCGCGACGTCCGCACTTGCACTCGAGTTCAGCGAGTTCGAGTACAGCCAAAGAGCTATCACACGCGCCCAGAGACCTCCGCAGAGCGAGGGCGGCTCCAGATCGCGCCTGAAGTTTCGTGGCCCAGTCCCTACCTCCCCTAGCTTGCCAGCTCCCTCGAGCGGCGTCAGCACAAGCCCTCACGCCCTGTGCCATCCTCGTTACCTCCAAGCATCCCACTCAGCGGCTAGGGTGCAGCACGCAACGCGCACTAGCACACCACATATGGTAAGGATACTCGTGTCTGCTCAGCACACAGCACACACAGAGAACGCCCTAACGATGGGCAGAGACCATAGGCCACAGCGCGTCTGGCAAACCCTACAGTACGGCAGCCTCAACGCGCACCGCACGTATCGCTCAGCCCAACATACTGGTACAATCCATCCATGGGGGATAACATACCATACATGGCCACAACACGCCACAGGCTCCAACACGCAAGGCCGGCGGAACGGTACAATGGCCGGCGCTGCAACTGTGCCCACACTCAGGGCTTATGAACAACTGACCCGTCAAACAACTCTCCCCTCTGTAATACAGGATGGGCGCAGTACTAAACGGCGCACAACCTATGCACTGAAAGCCAATCTTGACTTGCCCGCTATACGGCTATTATGATAACGGGCGATAACTTCGTATGGAGTGATGCTTGCCCCCGCAGAGTGGTTCTTCCTATGACAACAACAGAGCGCACCCCGGCTCCCGCAACCTACACACCACACCGTCACGGCCGCAGTGCCAATATTGCACCCTGGGGCCTGGCCATACGCAACACGCCCAGCCCCAGTTCCCTCCGGCCCCGTTACCCTCACCCCTTCTTACACTCCTCTGCCTCCACCGCGCCCACCCACCACCGCCTCGCCACTCGCGACCGTGCCCCTCACCGCTCCGCGAAGCCGTTCCGCAGCCCTCGTGGACCGGGCCGTGCCACACCGCTGCGCTCAGCACCCGTCTGCGCCCCAAGGCCCTCCGCCCTCCGCCCTGGGCTGCGGAGGCGGGGCCTGGGGGCGCCAAACGTGCACGGCGCAAGCGCCCGCGGCTGCCCACGCGCGGATGGCTCCTGTGCCCTGGGCTGGCCCTCCAGCGCCGCTCCGAGGCCCCCCCGCCCCGCCCCCTCACGGGTCCGCCTGGCCGCCCCGCTGCGCGCGGCAGCTGGTGTCAACCGCCGCCACGAGCTTGGGGTCGTCCACCACCTGGGGGGAAGGGGGCAGGGGGGAATGAGGGGGTACAGGGGTTACAGAGTGGCGGTGAAGCGTGTGTGTATGGCCGGTGTCAGGCCCTCAGGATGGGCAGGCGGGCCCCTTGCGCCCTTTACACTTGCACCCCAGCCGAACCCGCCCCGCCGCACCTTGACGAAGTCGATGGACCAGCAGCCCGCGCTGGCGCCCTGCGTCTCCTGGCTCAGGATGTAGCAGAACACAAACCGCGCTGCGGGGCGGAGGGAGGCGGTAGGGAGGGGGTGAGCAGCCAAGGCGGGGCGGAGGCGTGTCCGTGGCTCCGTGCCCTCCCAGTCCGCCGAGTAAAGCGGGTCGCCGGATAGCACCCTCTCGCTGGCCCCCTTCGACCTCAGTGGCGGAAGCGTGTTGCGCCCACGGCCTGCCCAGGCCCACACTCACTCCCGCTGGCGCTGGTAACCGACACGATCTCCATGTACGTCGTGGGACGAGCCATGCAGCGCCGTACGCTTGTCGCCGCGATGTGGCCCTGCGTTGCACAATGCGTGGGCCACGTGTGTGAGCGCCGTGGGTTGTGGAAAGGCGCCAGCGGGCAACCGACTAAAGAGTGCCCGGGAGACAACACACCCGCTTGCAGCCCACTTGGCCCCCCCCCCTGCCACGCACCAGCAGCCCCCCCCATCCCCCCCGTTGGAGGCTCCACCCCAGCCCCAGCCCTGAACAACACCGTGCGCACACACCGCACAGCACGCACTCCCACGCACCAGCAGCCCCCCGTATCTCCGGTGGCGGCCCATGTTGTCGGCGAACTGCCGCTCGTCGCCGATGATCTTCTGGGAGCCGGGGCTGAGGAAGCGGAAGGCGGTGGACACGTCCCTGCGCCTGCGGGGCGGGGCAGGCGGGAGGCAGGGAGGGGAGCAGAGAGGGGCCGTTTCGAGCGCGTCGCCTCTGCCGTTGTTGGTATCCCGTCCCGTATGGGGGGCCTCAAGCGCCCCACGCCCCTGGGTCTGCACTGCACATGCGTCGCCCCTGCCCCTGCGAGCATTCCATGGCCGGTACACCCAGGACCCGGGTACTGTCAAGTCAGCCTCTCCCCAGTCCGCCCGCCCCGGTTGCGTGCCCCCCTGCTCACTGCAGCGCCGCCAGCTGTGCCTCCACCACCTGCTCCGGAGACAGCTCGGGGCTGCGGGGTTGGGGCAGGGACAGCATTGGGCATGCGGGAGGAAGGGCCACAGTCAACACAGCCACGTACCTCTGTGCTCCATGGCCATATGGCCATGGCCTGGCCAACGCGACCCTGTACTCGCAACCCCCCGCCGCCCCCCCACATGCCTCCTGGCACGCACGACATCCTGCCGTACACACACGCACGTGGCCCACCTGGGGCTGTTGGGCGGTACGGCGCCGTACTGCGGCTCCCCCCGTACGCTGCTGAGCCGCCAGACGGGCTCAGGCTCGGGGGCGGGCGCCATGCCGCCCGCGCTGGGCCCCGCCTGGTCCGCGGGCACTGCCGCCGCCGCGATGGCGCCCGCAGCAGTGCCGGGCTCGGGGGTGGAGACCTGCGGAGTCTGGGGGGCGAGCGAGGAGAGGGGCGAACGAACGAGAGGAGGCGCAGCCGAAGGTCAAAACGTGTGTGGGGTTTAGCTTTGAGCGCAAGTAGCTAGTAACTAGTACCGGTAATGCCAGCATGCATGCAACAATGCGGAGGGAGGTGTAAGGTCCGATGCACGCACGTGGCAAGGTCCGCACGCACGCACGCACCTGCGGCGGGCTGACGGCTGCCATGGTGAAGGTGAGGATGCATGACTCCCCTGACGTGGAGGTGCAGGCCATGCGCTGGGGGTGGGAAACGGGTGCGGGGGTTGCGGGGGCGGAAGAGAATGAGGCCAGGAGGGGGGAGCGCGGGATGCAGAGGGCTCGCTTATGCCGTGTGGCAGACCGTGTGGCAAGTCTGGGACGTGGGCAGACAGAGAAGGGCGAGGCAGCACTGAGCCCGAACGCACGCAAGGTTAGAACGCTCCGAGGGTTATCATGCTCACCTGCACATACTTGTTGGGGCCGAGCATGAGGCCTGACAGGACCTGCAAGACAGAATATATAGGGGCGCAAACGTGAGGGCCTCGCAGCTACAGCAGTAAGAAGAGCAGGCGGGCATGCAGCTTGTAGGAGGCCGGCTCACTTGTGCGGAGGCCGGGGCTGAGAGGATGAGGTGCCGGATGGCGTAGGAGTCGAGGAAGTGCCGGTTGGGCGTTCGCAGCAGCATACCCTCCATGACATCCTCAAACACCATCACACTCTCGCCGCTGGCATGGAACAGGCGGGAAAGGGCGGTAGACAAACGAGGTTGGAGCGTGATGGGAGACATGCGCATGTCCCCCGGCCCCGGCCCCCAGCCAACTGGTGCGGTTCGGCACCCAACTAGCCTCAGAAGTATCAAGTGGAATTCATTGAACGTAATGCGACTGGCAGGGCTCATAGCGACAGGTGCTAGAGACGGACGCATGCAGCTTCCGGAGTTTGACGTCTAGCGCCGAGCAGCCCGGGGCGCCGCACGGACGCACACCTGGGCAGCTTGAGCTCCGGCGTGTCCGTGAGCCGGTCAGTAGCGAGGTAGTCCGTCAGCGCATCGTGGTCTCGCGCGGCAACAAGCGAGAGGACTCGCTGGACGGCCGTGACAGCGCCAGAAGCACGCTTGTCCTGGAATGGCTCCTTGCGATGGTACAATGCTGAGACACGGACCGAAAGTCGGCAGGCCGGAAGAGCGCGCCCAGAGGGCCGCGTGGCGGGAGTGCGGCTCTGCCCCCGGACTGGCCTTTGCAGACTTGCACGCATCCCTGGGATCCTTGTTGTAACTCTTAGAGACCACCGGACGTGAACAGGAGCGCGGAGCGGAGCAGTCGGCCCAAGAAGGAGCTTGAACGTCGCCGGTGACGTAGTGACCGCAGTGCGTGGAAGCGACACCTCGAGTGAAGTGCAGTGGCAGTGACTGAGTATCGCGCTTGTTGTCTTGGAGCAGCGACACCTAGAGAGTCAAAACCCGCTTTGGGCGACTGTTGCGCGATGAAGTCACGGCCAGAAAGCTTTTCCGCACACACTGCGACTTGTCTATTCTTGTATGCAAGCTGCTCGATGGCGTGCAATTGCCCCAACACTCCGAAGACCGGGAAGGCGCGACTGGGGTTTTCCCACGGACTGACCATACTTGGAGGCCTGCTATCGAGCTCATGCTGCGTTGTTCAACTTGCGGCAAACGCACTCCAGCTGGGCTGCATGGGCTTCGGTGAGGCAAAGGCGAACTGCCAGCGCATGGCACGCCTTGCGGCGCTCGACCGCGCCCTGCACAGCACCTGTTGTGACTATAAAGCACTTATCAACGCTGAATGGCGCATTGGAGGACCAGGTTGCCGCCAGTCCGGCCTCCCTCCTCCCCCACACTCCTGCTGCTGCGTTCCCCCCCCCCCCTCTCATGTCGCCAACCCGCCCGGCCCTCTTCCGCGACCACGTGGCCCCGCAGCCGTACTCACGCCGTACGAGAAGCCGCTGCGGGCGCTGACGGTGCTGGCCCTGGGGCACCTGGTGTGGCGCGAGGGCCTCCGCAAGCGCAGCACGCTCCTCACTCTGGCCCTGTCCCTCGCCCTCATGTTCTCACAGGCAAGTGCGGGTTCGCGTGATGCGGGGTTCAGCTAAGGTCATGTAAGGCTCCCGTGCTCTGAATAACCGCTCAGGCCAATAACACGCCCAGATCACAGGGCGCTGCAGGCCCTAGGCATCTACCTTGCACCGCCGCTTACGCGCTTAGGCCATACCCCACAGCCCTCTCCTGGCGTACCGGATGCCGGATGACACTGCAACAACCTCCTCCCGTCTCCTGCCCGGCGCAGGAAGCTGTGCGGACCTACAACCGCACAGGTCCCCCACCCCCGGGGAGCTCTGCCGCCAACGCCAGTGCGTCCCCACCGCCGGCAGCTGCCCCTTTGCCCTCTGCCTCCGCAGCCGGCCCCTCCCCCGCGGCCCGGCCCGCAGAAGCCCCAGTGGCGGCCGGCGGAGGCGGACGTGCGGATCCAGATCTCCACCACCAGGATCTAGATCTGGATCTTGATCTTGATCATGACATGCTTAGCACGGGCTCCTCCGCTTGTGCAGACGGCGAGGACGGGGAAGCGTGCTCGCTGGCGTCAGCTTCCTCAGCCGCCTCCTCCGCCTCCTCAGCGTCGCAACACAGACGCGCAGCACAAGCCGGCACGGAACCATCGGTTGGGGCCCCCGCGCCCGCTCGGCTGTACCTCCGTTTCTCGGTGGACGGAGTGAAGTGCGAGGGCTGCGCGGCGCGGCTCAAGGCGGCCGTGCTGCAGGTGGGGACGGACGGGGCTGCCGGGTGTGTATGGGTGTGTTGTGGGGTCTCGGAGGGACGGCCGCGGCGAGGCTCGAGGCGTCTGTGACGCAAGCGGAGCCTCGGACTGGCTAGGGGAGGGGGAACTTGGCAAGGCAGGCACGGCGAATGCAGCAATTCTGCTGGTGCCATGCCACCGGGGTAAGGCACGCTGCGGGCAATGCTTTCCGCGATGGTCTGCGCTGGCACCAATACAACTTGAGCCTTTATCACAAGGCCCCTCTATCCTGGCACGACCCCGCTCCCCGCCCCCAGATGCCGGGTGTGAGTCGGTGCGCGGTGGAGTTCGGAGGGCCGGTCGGCACTCAGGTGGGGAGGGCGGCGGGCGAGGGCGCGGAGGGATGAGGGACACCCCGAGTTTGCAGCCGCCCCGGGCCCGCTGACCTCATCGCGGCGACCGGGTAGCGCGCGCCCCACTTCCTCCCCGCCCCGCCCCGCCCAATGCATCCCCCGTCGCGCCCCGCGCCGTCCGCAACCTCTGTCCTACTCATCCCCGTCCTACCCCGCCCCGGCCCTTCCCTCCGTTCCAGGTCCTGCTGTGGCTGGGCGGTGGGGCGGGGGCCGGTGTCGGGCCCCATGCGGAGGCAGGGGCCGAGACGGAGGCGCAGGCCGCGGCCCGGCTGTCAGCGGCCATCCAGTTTCTGGACCTGGGGTACCGGGTGCGACTGGAGGAGAGCGGCAGCCTGGGGGCATAGCCTTCCTTCAAGCACAGGGGAGGTGCTCCATGGGATCTGGCCCGGGATCTGGGATCTGAGCTGGGATCCGCTCCTGGAATCCACTCGAGCACATGATGAAGTTGAACTGCAAAGCACTGCTCATACGGACACGGTCAGGGGGCCTGGGCGTGGCTCTGGGGCGTTGGCAGGGGGTGGACAGGACTTGACGGCGCGAGGGCGCATTGTGGGCCGAGTGCGTAGCGGGCAAGCGGCAGATCAGCACTAGGCAGAGTGGAGGGGGGTGAGAGCGCGGCTCTTGGGGCAGTTCGGACCTTCGGACTCCGGCCTTGGGGCCAGGAGGTAGACAGCTTGAGCGCACGTGGCGTCGGAGTGTGGATGGCATGATGTTGACAAGGGCATAGCTGAAATTGTAACCACCGAGGACTGAAAGGGGCGCTGATTGGGACACGATGCAAGGAGACCACTCGAGACCACCTTTCTTGGCCGGGGGTGCCCCGGAGCTGTGCCATCCGAGTCAGGGGGCGGCGTCCTGGCCACGGCGTTCAGCCATGCACTCCTCCTGATATCTTTAATGTAACCACCGAGGACTGGAGCTGGGAGGCACCGGATCCCAGGCGGGAGGGGGGGGTCTGTGCTCGCAGGGGCCGTGCAGCGTAGTCCGGACGATGACGAAGGGGGATGCAGCTGAGCGCGCTGTCGCAACGGGCGGGAGGGGGGGAGGCGTAGTTGGGAAGAGGGAGCCCTGGCGCCGCCGGCGAGCACGCGACGAGGCCCAGGCCCAGCGGTTGCGATCTGTCTGGTCCCCTCGGTCTTCGCCCTGGTCCCATCGGCCATGTTGGCCTCCTTGCTCTGCACACACTTGTAAGCTTCAACGGTGCTGAGCGTGCGACCGACGTTGATCCGGTTACTGGTGCCATGCCGCGGGTGTGGTCATCTCAGCAGAGGGACCGCGCCTGGGCGGCGAGCATGAAGGCTTACAACGCTCTGGATGCAGACCGCAAGAAGGAGGTCAGGGAGATATTCAAGGCGGGCGATAGCGACAACGACCGCGCCTGGTCGCGCGAGGAGATGGCGAAGTTCCTGTAAGCGCGACTCGCGGGACGCGCGCGCAAGAGGGAAAGCAGCTTTCGGGCATAGCAGCGCAACCTTGGGGCGATGCGTCCGTGCAACCGTAACGCCTCGACAAATCCATTGCACATCTTCCCAGGCCATCTTCCCCCGCCAGCGTCACCCGCCATCTTCCCCCGCCCTCCACGCTCCCGCCGGCTTCCAATTCGCACCCTGCCCCCCTCCGCCCATCCTTGCCCTCCACACATACACCCCTTCAGAGAGGAACGCTACGGCAAATCGACCCACATGCAGGACCTCTGGGGCCTGGTGGACGCGGACGAAGATGGGAGCCTGGACTTTTATGAGGTAGGGACGCTGGTCTACATTCTGCAAATGGACAAGAGCACGTAAGCAAGGCGGTGGGGTGGCTCAAGGTAGATCATGCATGTGGGATATGAGGCTGATGGCACGGTTGGGCACTGGGAGCTTGCTGCATTTACTGATGTTGGGCAGGTTAGCAATTTGCGTCATAAGGGGAGCGGCGCCGGTTGGGTGGCTTACCCTAAGGGCTCGGGATGCGGGCAAGTTCTGGCGGATGCCAGGTGCAACGGCAGCGCTGTCGCCAATCATGCCTTACATTCCTGGTCCGTCCCACGCCCCAGTGCTGTCCCTGCATGCAGCCCGCTGAGAAACCTGACCCTCCCCCAACTACCTCCCCCCTCCATCCACCCCATCCAGCTGCGGCTTCTGCGAGGACCCCATCTTCGACGACTCCATGTGGGCCTGCCGTACATGCTGTACGAAGTTCGTACAAGACGGCGGGCAGTGCCCCGAGGAATGGTCCACTGTGTGCGACGCCTGCCACTCCAAGCTGCCGCGGGCCCGAGTCTGCGCCAACAGCCGGGCCCACGGGCCCCTGGAGCACGTGCCCCACGACCCCTTCCTCGACAAAGCCAACTGCTCGCTCTACCAGCAGCTATCGCCGTCTGGGATCGTCACGTGCGACTGCTGCGGCGAGGCGCACGCCAAGACGGCCGCACACCTCCCGGGCGCACCTGGACACGTCATCTCCGGACCCAAGGGCACCATGTGTGAGTGGTGCGCCATCGGGCGCTGCGCCAACTGCGGCGAGACCTTCGGCAGCGCGCCCCGGGCCCAGCCGGGCCTGTGGGCCCTGCCGGGCCTGGTCTGCTCCCCGGCCTGCAAGCCGGCCTCGTCCGGCAGCCCCTTCCCGCCCCACGCCCTCGACCGCGCCAACCCGCCCGACTGCCCCACCTGCGCCCCACGCGTCCGCGCCGGCACCATCTTCGTCCAGCCGCACGTGCCACCGGCCCCGCAGCACCTCGCGACACAGCCCGCACAGGACAGCCGGGGCCCCACGTGCCCCAAGCTGGTGGCGTGCACGTGCTGCGGCGTCGTACATGCGGACGTGCCTCCGTACCTGGACGAGGAGGCCTGCAGCGGCCACGTCGTAGCGGCGCCGGACGGCAAGGGCTTCCTGTGCGAGCTGTGTGTGTCGTGGATCTGCGAGCGCTGCGGGGACTCGGGCTGCAGCCTGCACCACCCCGAGGTACGCAGCTTGAGGGTGGAGGGGTTGAGAGCCAAGCAACTAACGGAGGGGCCAACAACGAGGGGACACAACGAAGGGCAAATGATGGAGGGGTAGTTCTCGCTCGTGCTTGCTTGCATAGCACGGCGCATGAGGACTGAGGAGGCGCAAGCTGGGCTTGGCCCGGATGCGGTCAGGTGCGGAGGCATGAGGCATGAGTCCATGCCTTTGACTTTGATAAGCAGATCAAGCACGGATCCACGAGTCCATGCTAATGACCGTATGCCCTGCCCCCGCCTTTTGCGTTTACTTGTCTTTTCCTGTCTTTTCCTGTCCCCAGCCCGGCCAGTGGCGCAAGTGCCTGGTCCACAAGGACAAGTGCAAGAAGAAGGACAGCGGCGGCTGGCGCTTCAGCCCCCAGGCGCTGGCCAGCAAGGCCGCCGACTCAGGTCGCCCCCAGTGCCCCGCCTGCGTGGAGACGTTCCTGCGGCGGCAGGCGGCGGCGCAGCGGCAGGGTGGAGCGGAGGAGGAGGAGGAGCAGGGGGTCAGCACGGCGCAGGCGGTCAACATCATTGGCAACGGCGCCCTCATCGGGCTTAAGGCCGGGCTGGCGATCGGCAGCACCTGCTCGGTCATGTGAGCAAAGGGTTGAGGCATGGAGGCCGCCGGAATGCACACGGGGAGATGCATGGGCAGGCCAGGCCAAGGCGCCAGGCAATGAATAACGGGAGTCGAGACGGCAGCGGGGCTGTGGGGCGGTAGCGTCAAGGGGCAGTTGGGCTGAGGCATACAGTCCTCGGTGGTTACAATGAGGGACCCCAGCGGGGTACACGGCAGCTGAACGCCGTGGCTTGACAGCCAACCTCACGGGCTTACCCCCTGCAAGCCAGCACGCCGCCCCCTAGCTTGAACGGCAGGGCCCCTACCCGGGCTCCAAAAGAGATCTAGTGAAGACCATCCATCACCTCAACGTGGGGCATGTAACGCACATCTCCCTCCTCAGTCACGGCCAAAAAGGGGTGGTCCTCAGGCACCGTGTCCCAATCTGACGGGGCTGACCCCACCCCGGCAAAGCACTGAAGGCGCGCTTCAAGCTCTCCCCTCGCCAGCGCCCTTGCCTGCATGATCAGACCCTGTGCACCCCGATGCGCGTACTTGTAGCGTCGTGCTTGCTCCATGGCCCCAACGGCGGCCAAGCACACCACATCCCAAACTTGCTGCTGAATGCCCGCGGGGGCCTGCACCAACCAAACCTCATGCCTCTTGACTGCCCGACCAATCGCATCGCTCAATCTTGTGCACACTGCCATCGTTGCCGCACACGACCAGAAATGGTGGAGCCGGTCACCTTGGTTCATCGCCTGCCCACACGGGCACCTGGCTACCTCACTCGTGCCCAGCTGGGCTCGATGCATGCCAAACCCTGGATATCCGTCCATGGCAAGTCGCCACAGGGGCTCCTTGTTGCTTGCTTCCCACTTCAACTTCCACAAACGGGGCCAGACAGCCTTCAGCCGCGTAACTTCAGCCTCCGCGGCCTCCCCCGTCCCCAAAGCCTCCCGAATAAACTCTGTATGCTTGTGCGCCAGTCGGGTGCGCGCTGGGCCCAGCTGCAGCTGGGTTGCAATCTGGACCGACAATTTGCTCAGAGCGACGTCCCCCCACCCCACACTATCTGCTATTCTGCCCCACGCCTCGAGCTCAGACCCCGCAGGGCCGCCTGCAGCGCGCGCCACGGCCACCCACCCCTCGGGAAGACGTCCCAGCAGGTCCTGCAGCCGCCTGGCCATTTCTGTCCCGTTTCTCAGTGCCAGGGGCAAGTCCTGTGTTTCTGTCCCAATACAGGACAGGACAGGAGGGGGTGGAAAGGTGGGGTAGTTGGGGGGAAAGGAGGGAAAGGGAAGGCTGGACATGATTGGGCGATAGGTGAGTCAGGATGTCTGTGGTGAGGCGGGGACGTGCCCAGGAAACCACACGCATTTCGGCGGCGTCATGTGGGTGCGCGTGCAGTAAGCGGGAGGAGCGGAGAGAGTGTTCGGATGGGCACAGGCTCTGTCTGACACGCTTACTTGCCGCCACTAGCTAGTGCCCCAGCCGTACAAGCGCGACGGGCCTGGCGTTGGGCTGCCATGACTGTTCCTGTGTGTGAATGCGGGGCCAGCGGTTGGAGCCCTCGGGTCCACACAGCACGAGGGCAGCGCTTGATTGCCGGGCCCAGCACGGGCCACAGAGATGAGGAGACGGGGAGATGGGGAGATGGGCAGGCAGGGCCAGACTATGAACAACGGTATTCGAGACGGTAGCCTGAAGGCGCAGTGAGGGGGGGGGGGGCGCTGGGGGTAGTTGGGCTGAGAGTCCTGAGACAGGTAACGAAACAGGAGCGATGGAGCAATGACGGGGCCGGGGTCAGTTGGGCTGATAAAAGGCAGGAGGGAATGAAGATGTTGGCGGCTTGGGCGCAGCTGGGAGGAAAGGGGAGACATCGTCCCCGACTGTTGAAGGACGCAACCATGACTATTATGTGCGGCCGAACGTGCACTGGGGTAGGTGGAGCGGAGAGAACGGGGATACGGGTGTGAGCAGCGTCCGCAGCACATCAGCCGCATGTCGCCATAGCGCTAGGCGTGGTGATGACGCAGCTCTCCTCAATCTTCTGGCCTAGCAAGTCGTCTTGTGGGAGAAGGCGTAGAAGGGTGCAGCTGGAGGTGCCTTCCCAAGACGAGCGGGTAGTTCTAAGTGCAGGGAAAGGGGGTTAAGAGATAAACTCTTGCGGCGAAGGCTGTCAGGGTGGCCCGGAGGGCATGGCGGGGCAGGCAGTGTGAGGCGACGGCCAAAAGGAGTCGGCTGTAAGGGCTTCCAAGCACTGACCACACTTCCTTACGCGCCATCGAGCCACAGGAGACACTCCAACCAAGCGATGAGCCTGACAGCAACTTGTCCTCCACACATCAACCGCCCAAAGAACCCGCCACACGGCCACACAGCAAACGTACAGACCCACCCGAGCCAGAAGCTCGACCTCCTCCGCCAAGTGGCCAAAAGCCTCTCCCCAGTTAGTACTCAGTGGACAACCAGGCAAGCAGTGCCACCAGGATCGAAGATAGCCACACGTTCGTGTCACAAGCAGGCGCGCAGCAACACACAAAAGGCAGCACTCATTCATTGCAATCCCCTCCAAAGGCCAGAGAAGGCGCTCTCCTATTCACATGCCAGGTCGTCTCCGTGATCTGCCTTGAGGCGCCCCGGCCCCAACAACACCGCATACCGGTATGTACGGACTGTCCGAGGCGAGGGTGTACGGCAATTGACGTCAGGGTCAGGCAGTATGGGTGCCCGGCCATGCCCCAGACCCCACTCAGCGCACTCGGGCGCGCACGATCTCAGTGTCGTAGGCTCTATTGCTGGGTGCAAGCACACCCCACAGCATCCGTTAGCCGTGTGCGCCCTGCATGACAAAGAGACCAGCCAGTGTAGATCCTCTCAACCCACGCCTTCACTCCTGTGTTTCACCGACCCCCACAACGCCCCCGTGTCATGCAATCCTAACCGCTCCTCCTACACCACTGCCGTTCAGCGGGCCCACCTCACCACCGTCCGAGTCTCCTCGCCCTCTTCAGTCCCTCGGCTTCAAACCTAACCGGCCCAATCCTTGACGTGCCAGACCCATCCTCTGAGCAGCCTCACCAGCCCCACCCCCACATGCACACGCTCGCTACCGCCACCTCGGCACGCCGCTCGCGCCCTCCGGCCGGCCGCTGCTGCTCCGGCCCCTTGCTCTCGGCGAGCCACTGCCGTGCGGCGACCCCGCCCCTCGCGACACCATGCCCATCCCCGACACACGCGGCGACCCCGCCTGCCTCGGCGAGCTCGTCCCGCCCGAGCCCAGCCCCCCTGCCACTCCTCCTGCAGGGCCCCGGCCCCTGGGCGAAACTCCGTCCGTGAAGGGGCGCAGCAGGTCGCTGGCGCTGACTGCGTCGTGGCCGCGGCCGTCGCCGCTCGGCAGGTGGCTGAGTCCGAAGGTCCTTAGGGATTCGACCGCGAGGCCTCCGGCGTTGCTGGGCCGCCAGCCGGGCGCAGCGCCCACGGATCCCGCCAGGCTGGATCTGATCGAGACGGTGATGTCGTACGAGTTCAGATCGCCGTACGTGTTGGTGCCGGACGGGCCAGAGACCTGCGGCGTGAGGCCGGTCAGGGTGGGCACGCGGGCCGTGACGCTCGCGCCGTCGGGGCTGACGGCCAGGGAGCTGCTGCCGCTGCCGTTGGCAGCCGCCGCCGCAGACGCTGCCGAGGCTGGCATGCGCCCGTCGCCGCCGCCGCCGCCGCGCGCGCCGCCGTGGGCCGCCGAGCCCGCTGCTGCCGCCGCCGCTGCGGCGGCTTCCCGGTGGGGGGCTAGGGCGGCGGGGACGGGCGCCGAGGGTGCCGCACGGGCGCCAGCGGCCCTAGCGTACGCATGGGGACTGACGGGCTGGACCTCAAAGTCACCGCCGGCTTGAGCCACTGCCGCGGAGTCCCGGGGCGGGTGCGTCTCCGTCCGAAGCAGCGCCTCCTCTACCCCCTCCTCGTCCTCAAACTCGTTGGCCTCCGGCTCCGGCTCCGCGCCGGGTCCCCCGTTGCCGTACGGGTCGTCCACATGCGCGTGCTCGTACTGGGTCTGGGCCTGGTCGGGCTCGACCGGCTCGCGCTCGTCCCAACGGTCGCCGGCGCCGGATTGCGCCGGGAACCAACCGTCAACCGCCTCTTCCAGACCCGTGTCCACGCTTTCGTCCTCCGGAACCGCGCTGAAGCTGCGGCCGGCGCCGAAGCGGCTCGGCATCACAGGCATCGGCCCGCCGGCGCCTGGCGGCAGCCCTCCAACTCCTGCGCCGCCTCCGGCTCCGCCACCGCCGCTGGGAACGCGGTACAGCGCCCCGCCGCCGCCGACGGCGGCGGCGGCGTTGAGCGCCGCCGCGCCGCCGGTCGGCGACGAACGCTCCGGCAGCGCCCCGGCTGCGGTGCGAGGCGAGCCGTTGCCTGCAGCACTGCCCATTCCACCCATCCCTAGCCCCATGCCTGCGCCCGCGTTCATGGCCGCGAGGCCCGAGCCAAGCGGGCTGTTGAGGCGCGGCGAGGGCTCGGCCATGCTGCCCGTGCGGCGGCCGGAAGACGTACGGTCGGACATGAGTGCGGGCTGGTAGCCCGACGGGTAGCGACCCGAGGAGGTACGCTCCGACGCGCCAGGGGCGGGGCTGTTGCCGGGCGGCAGGCGGCCGGAGGATGTGCGATCGTAGCCTGCGCTGGGCAGAGCGAGCACGCTGCCGCTCCCGGCCTGGGCGTGGCGGCCGGAGGAGGAGCGGTCGAAGGCGGCGGCGCCGGGCGACTGGTAGAAGCCGGAGGAGATGCGGTCGATGACTAAGGGCCCGGTCCCGGCCGCCAGAAAGGCGCTGGCGGAGGTCCGCTCCGACACGCCCATGCCGTACGGCCCGGACGGGCCCGGGCCCACCAGGCCCACCTGCCCGCCGCCGCTGCTGCGCCCGTTGAGCTGCATGCTACTAGAGGCGGTACCCGGGTACAGGTCCTGGCCAGCGGCGGCGGCAGCCGCCGCCGCCGCTGCCGCCGCCGCTGCGGCAGCGGTGGCGGCGGCCATGGCCTCGGCGGCGCCGTGGCCCGAGGTTCGGAGGCTTGGACCCCAGCCTGAGCCACGTGACTGCAAGGGGACGTCGTACTGGGTGCCGCTGGGGCTGCGTAGGTCCATGCCAGCCGCCAGCATGGCGCCGTACGAACCGACGGCGGCGGTTGAGGAGCCGTACGGCTCACGGCCGTGGTTGCTGACGTTGATGGCGGCCAGGTAAGACAGGGAGGAGGGCAACGGCCCGGTGGAGGGAGTGGCCGCCGAGCCGTGCAGCGTGCCGCCTGCCACGCTGCCGCTGCCGCCGCCAGGCGTGCCGGCGCCGCCGCGGCGGTAGAAGCCCTGCGGGGATCCCTCTGCGCCGCCGATAGATCCGAGCGATCCAACTTCTGGAATTGGCATCGCCAGCCCGCCGCCAGAGTAGTCACGGCTGCCACGGCGCATGAGCGCAGCGGCGGCGGACTCGTACGGGCTGCCGCCGCCGCCGTGGGCCGCCGCCGCCGCGGCGGCGGCGGCGCCCATGGACGATGGCGTTGGGACGTACAGCTGATGAGATCCATGTGACAGGGTGGCGGCGCCGCCCGCCGAGGCAACGGGGGACACGACCGAGGCCGGCGAGCCGTGCGGCGCAAACAGGTGGTCGCTCAGCAGCACGTTGTACGGCATCTGCGTGTACGGCAGGCTGTACGCCGGGGGGTTGTACGGCGGCGTGGTGACGGCGGAGCCCGGTCCCGGCGGCGACGTGGGGCCCGAGCCCGGGATCGCCACCGGCGGCGGCGGGAACACGCCACGGCGGCGGCCCAGGCTACCGCCGGACACGCTGCCGCCCTCGCCGCCGGTGCTGCCGCCACCTCCACCGCCGCGGACGCTGCTCTCTAGCGCTAGGGTGCCGGAGCGGTCGGCCGCGCCGCCACCGCTGGTGGTGAGGGTGCGGTGGATGGAGGGTTGGTCAGCCCTGGAGCGCCGGGGGCTGGATACGGGTGTTACCGCCTCGCTGATGGGGGGCAGACCCGCGTCTGAGCTGTCGATCTCGCCTGCGCCATTGAACAAGGGCCAACATAGGGTGAGCGTTAGGAAATAATGCATACCGTACGGTCAGACGCCAGCTGCCAGCTTGGGACTGGGCGTTCCAGGCAGGCAAGCCAGCGGGCAGCAGCAGCTCTGCCGCCCGGCAGACACCCAACCGCCTGCACCCACGTCAACACCCATCCCTCGGCTCACGGCCTCCCCAGACGCGATTCCACCCCCGCCCAAGCTCCGCCCCACTCACGCATCGGCGTGCCGCGTCCGACCTGTCCGGACCAGCGTCTGGCGGGGTCCGCCATCGATCCGGGCAGCGACCCGGAGCCCACCGCATACGGCCCGCCGGGGTAGACGGGCGGCCGCGCCGCAACCCCCACCAGCGCCCCCGACGGAGACATGGGCTGCAGGCCCTCGCCCGGCACCAGCTGCGCCAGGCCCGGGCCCGGGCCTTGCCCCGGCATCATCCCCAGCCCGGAATCCGCCGCCTGGATCTCGGCCACCGCCTGGTGCCACATCTGCCCCACGCCGCCCACGCCGCCCGCGCCGCCGCTCTCGCGGCCGTAGCCGTCGCCGCCGGAGTACGTCCGCATCAACGCGTCGGCGCCGCCGCCGTCGTCGCTGCCGCCGAGGGAGCCGCCGCCGCCGGCGTCGCCCATGGACACGCACGAGAGGCGGGAGACGTCCGGCAGCTGCAGGGTGAGTACCTCGAGGCAGGCGACGCGGCGCTCGATGCAGCGCGCCTTGCCGCGGTTGAGGCCGGCCTTGTTCAGGTAGGCCAGGCGGCCCTCCAGGCTCACGGGCAGGACCTGCACAATCTTGATCGGCTCCGTGACGCCCTTGAGCCTGCGGGGTGCGTGGTGGGGTGGAGGGAGGGAGGGGGAGGCGAGGTGTTGTTTCACTATCAAGCAAAAAGGCAAGGGGCAGAGGGGTGCGTAGGCGGGGCTGGTGGGCAGGTGGTGGTAGGGGTGACAGAGGCACTGGCACGGCACGGCAGGAACAACAGATGTCAGAAGCCGGCAACCATCACACGCAAGGGCGGCGCCGCGACTGCTGGCCCTCCGGCCGCCTGTCCTCCGCGCCCCAGTCCTGCCTCCGCACCTGAAGCTGCCCAGGCTCCATATGGCCACGTCCACGGCCACGGTGGGGACCAGCAGCGTGTTGGTGGGGATGGGCACGTCGTCGCCCTCGCCCTCCTCGGCGCGCTCCAGCTCCTGGGGCAAAGGAAGGGGCGAGTGAAGGGCGAATGCGGCGAGCGCGGGGCGTGGGTTTAGCGGGCAGGGTTCAGCCCTCACCCATCCTCTCTCCGCGCCCCAGCCGCAAAACAACCGCTTCGGCCTCAACCCCGGCCGCCCCAAAACGTATCCCTGGCTACACGGCGCCTTTACTGGTGAGGGGATGCACTCTCGCTTACAGACACCATCCTGCTCACCTGCTTGAGGTTGGTGTACTTGATCATTGTGATACTCTGCGCCACCTCGTTGCTGCCGCCGCCCATGCCCCCAGCGGGCTGCTGCGTGATCTTATAGCACTCTGCCATGACTGCGGGCCGGTTCTCCTTGTCCTTGTCCCCTCCGCCGGCGCCTCCGCCAGCCGCTCCGCCTCCGCCTCCGCCGGCGCCGTCACGCTGAGTCTTAGGACCGGCGCTGGCACCGGGGCCGGAGCCGCCGGGCCCGCTGCCGCCAGCTCCAGCCGAAGCGCCCGCGGGCCCGCCGGATGACTCCAGGCCGCCGGTCGCGACGGGGTGCGATAGCTTCTCCAGTGGCACGCCGGACAGACCCACCTCGGACGTAACCCCCTCGGGCGTGGGCGTGCGCGGAGAGCGCCAGCGCGTGCCGCCGCGGCTGCTCGCAGGCGGGAAGCCGGCGGCCGGGGCGGTGACAAGGTTGACGGTCTCCGAAGCCCGGCCGAGCTCGCGCGAGGGCGTGCCCTGGCCTGGCCACGCGTTTCCATCCTCGGGCAGAGACTGGTGGCTGGCGCGGAGGCGGGAGATGGACGCGATGGCGGGTCCGGGGCTAGTCCCGCCGGTGCCGGGTAGGGGCGCCTCGCCGGCGGTGGAGCCCACTCCCGGGCCCGTGCCGGTGCCTGCGGCACCGGCCAGAGCCGAGAGCTGGGGCGTGGAGGAGCGGTGCGGGCCGTAGGCGGAGCGGAGGCCGGTACTGCCGGTGGAGGGTCCGCTGGAGGGACCCGCGCCCGTGCCCGCGCCGGCCGCAGCACGAGCGGCTGCGTTCATCCGCATCAGTCCCGCGGGGATCGGGACGGAGGTACCCGAGGAGGCCAGGAGAGTGGGCGTCTCGGCGGCGCTGCCGCCGTGGCGGCTGGTGGAGACGGGGACGGAGTAGCTGGCGGAGGGGAAGCCGGGCGCCTGGGCGGCGGGGTCGCGGCCGTGCGCCAGGGTCTGCGGCAAGGCTGCAGCGCTGCCGAAAGGGCCTTGATGGGAGAACTGCCCGCTGGAGCGTGGGTACGTGGCGGCAACGCCCGACTCTGCAAAGGGAGGCAGCGGCATCCCGGAGAGGTCGAAGGAGGCCGAGGTGCCGGGCGACGGAGTGCTGTTGTACAGGGCCGAGCAGGCGGAGCCGCGGGCGGCGGCTGCGTTGGCGGCAGCGGCTGCGTTGGCGGCGGCAGCGTTGGCGGCGGCGAGGGCGGCGTTGGCGGCGGCAATGGCTGGGCCCAGCAGGGCGGCGTTGGCGGAGGAGCGGTTGCCCGTGCGCGTGAGCATGTGGACGGACTCATGCGATGCGTGCGAGGCGTTGGCGCCGGCGGAGGCGTGGCCGTGGCCGGAGGCGGCTGGCGGGCCGGTCTGGCCTGGCGGCGGCGCGCCGGCGGCGGCAGCGGCGGCGACCAAGGGGTGGCCAGGCGCGCTGCGGCGGAGCGCCAGCGCGGCGGCGCCTGCGCCGCCGTCGCTTGCGCCATAGCGCGTCGGGGCGTGGCTGTTGGCGGCGCTTGTGCTGATGCGGGGCGTGGTGCTGTTGGCGGCGTTGAGACGGTCGATGGGCGGCGAGGCACGAAGCTCCAGACCGGGGGAGTGGGTTGCCACGGCCAGAGACATTGACGTCAAGCCGGCAGGCGACATGGATCCGACGGGCGCGCCGTCGTACGGCCTGGCCGAGCGCCGCATGGATGCCGTACGTAACGGCCGCGGCGTGTGCTGGCCGCCGCCGCCGGAGGTGCTGGCGGCGCCGAGGATCGCCGCCGCTGCCTCGAGGGAGGCTGAGATGGCGGCGCTCGGGCCGTAGCCGCGGCGGCCGCGGGAGCTTGTGCTCTTGCGCAACACACGCTGGGGCGTGGCGGCGGGCGTGGTGGCTGTAGTGCCGGCGTGCACTGCCGACGCAGGCTGATAGGCGGTCATGCCGGGACTCGCCACGTAGGAGTGTCCTGCCGTGGGGTACGGCGCCGTGAGGGGGCCGTTCTGCCCCGGCCCGACCTGCAGCTGGCCCATGGCAGCCTCCGCCGCCATACGCAGCGACACGCCGCCCAGAGCTGCGCCGAGTGAGGCGCGACGGCGGCCGGACACCGAGGGCCCGAGCCCCGGCGGCGCGGTGGAGGTGGTGCGGCTGAGCGATAGCCCGCCGGCTGCCGCCCCGGCCCCGGGCCCAGCCGCGCTGGCAGCACTGCCCTGCCCTGCAGCGGCTATGGGCTGCGGCGGGGCGCTGGGCTCCGACCCGTCGCCATGGAGGGCCGAGACGGAGAACCCGCTGCTGGAGGCGGCGCCGCCGGCCGTGCTTCCCTGCGTCGCAACGCCCCCGCTGGCCTGTGCGAAGAGTGACCCGGACGCATGCTTGCTCTGCGAGCCGTGCTGCGCGTGGCGTGCGTGCAGCCCGCTGGCGTGGTGTCCGGACGGGGCCGGACCGGACAGCTCGTCGTGCGTGCCGCCCGTGCCGGACCGGACCAGGACCGAGGCGGTCCGGTCCGAGATGGCCGGACTGTCGCCGGAGTAGCCCTGGGGCACGGGGCCGGAGGTGCCGCTGCTCTCCCGGGCCTGACGGCCCGCGCCGAGGGACCGCGCGCTCCCCCCAGTCGCGTAGAGTTGGGCAGATGCGGTGCGGGCCGGGGGCGGCGCGTCGTAGCCGCCTGTGTCGGCGGAGCGTCGGCGGTGCGTGGGCGGCAGGCCGTTCGGCAGGCCGCCGCCGTGGCCCGGGCCCGCGCGCGGCAGTGCGGCTAGGGGCCCGTTGGCTGTGTCGGGCAGGGCCGCGGGGTGCGACTGGGAGCCGCTTCCGGGGGCGCCCGGCGTGGGTTGGCGCTTTCTGGAGCGGGACACGGGTATGGCCATTGCAGCGTTGACGGGAGAGGAGCCGAGGCGGACGTTGGGGTGAATGCCTCCGGGGCCGAACATCTCCGCGGAGTGGGCCTCGGGGAAAACCTCCGCCACAGAGCCGCTGTGGCCCGCCATCCCGCCCGCGCCGCCGTCCTGCGACGGCTCCTCGGCGATCGTCGCCTCGCCCGCCACGGAGCGCTGCACGCCGTACATCGGGTTGCCGTGCAGTACGACAAAACCGCGGCCGATCATGGGCGTGGGCACGTTGGCGTGCGAGCTGAAGCTGTTGCCGAAGTTGTGAAGTGGCTCCGCGTCGGAGAAGGCAGATGAAGGGCTGCCCACCGGTACGGCAATCTGCCCGCTCGACGGATCGCGACTGCCACGGCCGTTGGCGGTTGCAACCGCAGCTGAGGCGGCGGCGCTCACGGTACCCCGATCGAACGAGGGCGCGTGGGAAATGACGTTGGCAGCAAAGCTGGGCATCTGCATAGACTCCGACAGCTGGCCGACGCCCGACTCCATCCTGTCGTACGATCTGCCGTACGGCGAGCTTGCTCCGCCAGGCATGGGCGACTGTTCCGAGGTGGGGGTCTGCGGAGGCGAGCCGCTCACCCGCGGCCCCTCCTCGCCCGACTCTCCCTGCCCCAGTGCTGCCGGGCTCGCGGCCATGGGCGGCGCCGAGGTGCGGTACGGCCCCCGAACACGCGTGGGGGTCGTGGGGCTGGGCCGGTCCGACGTAGCCATGCCGTACGTGGTGGTTGGCGCTGACCGGGTGTCGCACAGGCGGCCGCTCGGCCCCACGGGGCCCTCGAGGCCGGCGCTGGCCGGAGGCATGGGCACGCCGTTGCCCGTGTGGCCCAAGACTGCCTCCGAGCTGGGCCCCACTCCGTCCGCAGTCGCAGCCGAGCTGGGACCCAGCGGGTCCATGGATGGGTTGCTGGCGAGGCTGGGCGCGGGCGCGCCTGCGATGCTGTCGGCTGCGTGGCGCAGGTGCGAGGGCAGCAGGCCCGCACTGGACCGCGCGGCAATGAGGGCCGCACCCGGCATGGAGGCAGCGCCGCTGCCTGTGTTTGGGCCGCTGGGCCCGCTGCCGTCGGCCGTGGCTTCCATGACGGCTGACCAGCGAACGCCCGGGTCCGTGGGCCCTCCGTCGACTGTGAAGGTGCTGTAAGCCGGGGAGCCAATGCAAGGCAGATCGTCGAGTGCCACCCCGGGCGCCTGGGCCCGGGACCCCGCTGCTGCGGAGACGGACCCTCGCATGCCCGCAAGCCCAGGCGGCGTGCGGCCCCCAGCGCCAGAGCGCGAGCCGGCGGACCGCACGGCCCCGGCCCCGCCACCAGCCGCCGCGCTGATTGGCCCAGAGCCCATGGAGAACGCGTTGCGCTCGCCCGACGGCGGGGGCAGGCGCGCGATGCCCAGTTGCGGGGGCGACGGCGGTGGCGGGGGCGGCGGAATCCCAATGGCGTTGTAGCTGTGCTGAAAAGCGCCGGAGGCAGGGGGGTGCCTGTGGTGATGGTGGTGGTGGTGACTGTGCGCGTGCGCCCCCTGCGGGTGGGCGTGGGGCTGGCTCTGGCTCGAAGGCAGCAGGTTGAGCCCGTGCTCGGAAGCCCCCGCTGCCGCTGCCGCCGGGCCGTTGCCTTCGCCGGAGGCATACATCATCGGCACCGGCATGGGGTGGGGCACGGAGCCGGGTCGGGGCATGCTAGGGGGCGTGGATCGCCCGCGCTCCAGCCCTGCGGCCGCCCCGCTGATGGAAACCGCGTGGTTTCCGCTCCAGGACGGGTCGCCTCCGAAGCTGCTCCGGTTGACTGGGCCCGACCCGCCGTGGCTGCTGCCGCCGTGGCTGCTGCGCTGGCGCCGGCGCCCGTAGCCCTCCGGCGCGACCAGCATGTTGTGCAGCGTGGCGGCGGCCTGGGGCTGCTGCAGGTGCGCGGCAACTGCCGCCAGCTGCGCCGCCGCAGATCCTGGATCCAGGGGCACGGCCGGGGCCGGCATGCTGGCCCGATGCTGCGCGATCGCCTCCGGCGGCGGGCCCAGCGGGCTGGACGCCATCCGCCTCACCATGAGCCCCAACAGACCCGTGGGCGAGCGTGGGCTCATCATAGGGTTGCTGGTCGACGGGGAGTCTGGCGGCAGCTCAACGGAGGGGCCGCCGCCAGCCAAGCCCGTGTACCCGACCTGCACCGTCAGAGGGCCGTTGGGTGGAGCCATGCCGCCAGCGCTGCTGACGGTGCGTCCAGGCGAGCTGGGGATGAGCTTGGCCATGGCCGCGACCGGGCTCAGCCGCTGAGTGCCGGCGGTGTGGCTGCCGCCGCCGGCGTACGGGGGCGTGTGGCCGGCCGTGGTGGAGACGTTGTTGAGCCGCGAGCCCAGCAGGCTGCCGGTCTGCTGCGCCGTCATGGAGGCTTTCCGCCCTGCCACAAGCATGCCTTCCACAATGGCGCCAATGGACGCGCGCCGCTGCCGCCGCCGCGCGCGCGGGACCTCGCGTGCGCCGCGTGCGGCGGGGTCCCAGTCCGCTGGCTGCAGCTCGAGGCCCGGGCCGATCGCGAACGCGCCAGAGTCACCCGCGCTGGCGTGCGTGGGCATGCCAGCAACGGAGGAGTGGTGGCTGCCGGGGCCGGGCACGAGGCCGCCGCCGGGCATCGTACGGGACAGGAGGGCCTGCTGCAGCCACGTGGTGTACTGCGCGTTGGCGGCGCCGTTGCCCGGTAAGATGTTGGGGCTGCCGTACGATCCCGTACCCACGGCGGGGCTGCCGATGGGCGGGCTGGGGCCCAGCATGCCCCGTGGTGACCCAGGCAGGCGGACGCCCGGGGAGCGGCGAATCACCGGCTGCACCCCCGTGGACAAGGCGCGGGGGTTGTGCTGAGTCACGCTGCCGCCCTCGGAAACCATCCACGGCTGTAGCCCCGAGGCGGAGTTGGAGGCATGGAGCGCGGGCGGCGACAGCGGCGCGCCGTTGCCCGCGGACCCGCCCCCGCCGCTGCCCACTGCGCCGACGCCCAGTATCGTGGCCGCAGCCGAGCCGGCCGTGCCGCCGCTCGTGCCGCCTCCGCCTCCGCCACCGCGCGAACCCATTGGGATGCCGAGCAGGCCGAAGCGTGAGATGCGTGGAATGCGCGGCTCGCTCCGTGCGCTGCGCTGCACCCGCTGCTCCAACAGCAGCCGCTCCAGCGACCGTCCCAGCGTGTTTTTGTCGACCTTCTCCCCGCCTGCGCCAGCGCCGGCCGTCGCGGCGCCGCTCGTGGCGGCCGCAACCGTGCTGCCGCTGCCTGGCGGGCTCAGCGTGCGCTGCAGGGAGCCGCGCGGGCTGAGGGAGGAGTCTGTCATGTAGTCGCGGGGCGGGGCGTTGGCGGGCAGGTGGCGGCCCAGGAGGTGGCCGGCGGGGCTGCCGAAAGGACTCGTCGGCGTGCCGTCGTTTCCCAGGCTGGGGTGCGGCGACGTGGCGGCTTGGGCGGCCTGGGCGGCCGCGGCCACGGAGAGCGAGATGGAGCCGTCGCCTCGCGGGCTCAGCCGCGGAAGGCCGTCCTGGTTTGTGACGGAGGGGCTGGAGCTCGCCACAATCGAGGGCGTGCCAGTCATGCCGGCGGAGAGCTGCTTCACAATGCGGTGGCTGTGGATGCGAGAGGGTGGGGAAGGCAGCACAGGGGCAGGGCAGGCAGATTTAGGCGGGAGCGAAGGCATCTGTTAGGGACTCGGAGGCCAGGGAGCACGCGCGGAGGTTGGGGCAGGTGCATGGCTGGAGGAGCACAAGCCGGACAGGACACAGGAGGGAGGAGAGGCAGCAAGGGAGGCGACATGGACTTACGCAGACTTTGCGGACACGAAGGAGCGGGCGGTGCGCATCTCCGAGGGCGACAACGCGCTGCCCTCCTCCGGCGGGGAGCCCTCGTCGTCCGAGGGAATGGTGGCCAGCCGGCGCATCTCGTGCCGGCGCCGCCAGTCATCCAGCACCTGCGCGGTTGGAGGCAAAGAGTGGCGCCCACGTATCCGTTAGAAGAGCTGACACATGCCTTCTCCAGTCGTAGATCAGTCATGAGAGTTACAGTTGATTTCGGTACTGGGCTTCGCATGCCTCCAAGCAGCATGCTGCCAGGAACAGGACGGTACAAGGCCTGCCGGCACGGCCTTCCGAAGCCCTTGTCCCTTGTCATGCCCCCGTGTGTTTGGCCCCCGTGCTTTGCCCCACCCCACCTCGTCCAGCAGGTTTTGGTCCAACACCACCTGGCCGCCCTGGGCCGCCGTCATGAGCCGTGCCGCGCGGTTGACCGGCTGCGGGGACAGAGTCGGGGCAGGGTGGAGGTTGAGCCCTAAGGTTGAGCGTCACAGAGATTAACTGAAGAAGCCAAGGATGCTCATCTGGGCTTGATGTTGAGGCGCGCAGCGACTGCGGCCGCTGTAGGGCAACGGCGTTTATTGATCAAAGCGTCCACCGCCGTCAGTCGCACGGCCCCACCTGTCCGAAGTAGTCGGCGCGGCCAGTCTTGGGGTGCGGCGTGACCCGGTCAATGGGCCCCGCGTAGATCCCGACACGGCAGCGCAGGCCCCGAAAGATGACCTGCGCATGATGACCCAAGACGCACGGACAAGGTTCAGACTGTACGACTGCACTGTCCTCAAGCAGCCATCACGCACGCAGCCACGCAGCACCCGCCGGCACCTGCCCATCCTCAGAGCACACACGAGGGGTTACCGAGCCCGCATGCCGGCCCGCGCAGCCCCTGCACACGGCTTACCTCGTTCGACTCTGGGTGCAGCACGATGGCTGCCTGCTCGCATGCCAGCAGGTCCTCGGGCCAGGGGATGTACACCAGCGCCAGTTGCAGCGTCAGCGCCCACTCCACCGCGCCTGGAGGGACACGAGTCGGGGAAAGGTGAGGTTTAATATTGTGACCGAGGCCTTCGTAACCGTCGGACGGCCAACCTCTATGTTTCCCAGCCCCAAGCTGAGTGCCCTTGGCCCAGGAAGATCAGCCAGCATCAGTGGATTCAGCATCCATGTGGCCCGGTTGCCGGGGTGCTGGAAGGCCAAGGGTGGCCACGGCACGCGGCGCTCACCGGTGGGCGCGGCGAAGGTGGTCATGAAGGAGCCGTTGAACTCCTTGCACTCGTAGCCGTTGCAGGTGGACAGCGTCTCCCGCACCGCCGCGTTGTGGAGCTGCAGCACGTCGCGCGCGGCCTCCACGCTCACCGCCGACAGCTCCTGCGGGGCGCGGGCGTCCGTAACAAGGGAGTGGTGGTTGATGGTTGGCGGTTGGTAGGAGGTGAAGGGCTGACCCAGCAGCCGCCTGACCCACCACCCTGCACTGTGCGCTCTGTCAACCGCTTAACCTGTACTGCTCGGCCCGACCACCACCAATCACAGCCTCCCGAGCCCCACGCCCCAAACCAGCCTCGCCTCCCAGAAGCCTGACGCTTCCCCTCACCCCCACCTTGAAGCCCTCAATGGAGGAGAAGGCCACTGTCACGGTGGGCCTCAGCGCCTGGATGTCGCCCCCCATGAGCTCGCGCATGGGCGGGAACAGCAGCCGCGCGGAGCCGGGCGCGTCGAAGAAGCCGGGGGAGATCTTCTCCCACCCCACCGGCAGCGACAGCGGCCAGGGGAACAGCAGCACGCGGGGAGCCACGGTCGAGGGCACCACCTGGTGGGGCAGGGGAGAAAGGGGGAGAGCGGGGGTGAAGGCGTGGTGGCAACCTAGCCTGGGCAGGATTGCGGGTGTTGTGTCTTAATGGAGGGCAGGAGTCGCGAGTCAGTGTAATGTCCAAAGCGCAGCAGCTGTTACTCCGCTGCGCCTCCAACCCCTCTCCGCACGGGGTACTGCTTCGCCAACCCCTCCGCCCTGCCGCTACTTCGCGCCCCTGATGCTTGTCTTTTTTCCGCTGCTCCTTCAGCCCTCCAGCCCCTGTCGCTGCTTTTCCTCCTCGCCCCTCCCGCTGATTCTCCTCCTCCACCAGCCCCCTCCCGCTCCCTCCCCTCCGCGCTCGCCTGCATGAGGTGCACGTAGTGGCCCACGGGCCCCTGGCCGTTGTAGTCCACCGACATGAAGTTGTAGTACCCCATGTCCACCAGCACGCCCTTGGTCTCCGTGGCCTGCGGGAGGGGCGCAGGAGCGGCGGGGGCATGAAGGCGGGGCTACTGGGCCACGCTCTGAGTGCCGGTTGGGGCAGGGCCAGATGGTGGCGGGAAGGTTCCAGCCCGTTCAGTTCAAGACAAGCGACGCACGCTGATTTAACTCTTGCGTGCATGGCGCCATTCGAGAGAGCCGTCCTGTTGGCCCCCGCCCCCTGCAAGCAGTGACCCAGACCCACCTTTGAGCCCACCGCCGTGGACTTGTGATGGTGCCCAGTGGGGCCACCGCCCACAATCGTGGAGTCGGCGTGCGCCCACATGTCCACGTCAGCGGGGTCGTCATCGGAGCTAGTCAGCAGCCGTACGCACCGCAGGCAGCGCCGGATGACAGACCGGAACGCCCCCACCAGCTCGCCCCACAGCTGCCACAGCGCGTGCCACAGCCGGAGCACCAGCGGCGGCTCGGGCAGCCGCGGCCCGCCCGGCCCCCCGCCGCCGCTGCCCATGCCGTCCTGCTCCACGTAACCGTAACCGTCTGACGTGTAGTAACCGCCTTGCGTGGTGTTAACCGGGTACGAATGCTGCGGGTGCGGCCCGCCGAGGGCGTTCTGAGGGCCGTTCCCCAGGTACATCCCCGGCGGCCCGCCGCCGCCACCACGGCCCTCCCCGGCCTGTTTGAGCTGAGCCAGCTGTCCGCTGCTGTCGCCGGCACCCGCGACGGCGGCGTTGCCTCCGCCGCTGGGCCTGCCCGCGCCCTCGGTTTCATCTAGGCTAGTCCGAGTGCCCCCGACGTCGTTCGCGCCCATCCCTTGCCGGAACGTGCTGGTAGCCGTCAGCGCGCGCCCGAACATGTCCCGCTCCCGCTCTCGCGTAAACGAGTCGCCTGCACGTGGGGAGGCATAGCCAAGAGGCACAATAAGAACATGGAATGGGGTCACGAGCTGCAAGAAGCACGCAAGCACTAGATGCAGGGCCATTTCACTTTGGCAGGGCACAACCCTCACGACTCTGAGCCCGGGTGCCTCCGCCTTCCATCTCCGGCCCGAGCAGCGAACCCACCTGATGGCCCGGGGTCCAGGCTCTGTGGCCCCAGTGGCTCCCCCAACGAGCTGAGCCCTAGCGGCGATGGGCCCATGGACACACGCGGGTTGGAGGTGCGGACCGGGGGCAGGCGGCCGGGCTGCATGGGACTCATCATGAGCGGATGCAGGACCTGGTCGTTGTTGAGTGACATGCGGGGCGGGCCCGGGAAGCCCGTGCTGCGCCTGCTGGCCGGAAAGCGAGGCAAGCCCTCCATGGGACCCGAGTGTGGCATGGGCGCATTGGCCGGGAGCATGCCGGCTGACGGGTAGGGCGCGGAGGCCGCGCCGCCGCCGCCCATGCCCAGACCGCCCCGCCCGCTGCTGCCGCCGCCACCGCGTAGCATGCTCTGCGAGGCGACGAGGGGCACCGTGTGCACCTCGGCCCCGCCGAGCGTTGCAAGGTCGTCGGCGTCTGTGCCTCCGTCCAGTGTGGGGTTGGCGGAGTTGGCTGCGGAGATACCGGACGGTGCCCCCACGAGGGGGGACTCGGCCCGGTGCGGCGTGCCCGCACCCGATGGGTCCACCCGGCTGTCGCGGCTGCCGTCACGTGAGTTGTTCCTAAGGAACAGCGGGTTGGCGTGCCGCACGCTGCCCTCCCGAGACGGGACCTCGGAAGCCGTGGTCCGCCGCTGGATGGAAGACAGAGCGGCGAGGCGGGACAGCCCCGCCGCCACTGCCCCCGCGGCGGAGGCCGGCAGGGACGCAACGCGGTTTAACCGGCGCGAGGAGTGGAGGGGCGAGCCGGCGCCTGCCGCCTCGTCGTCGACTGTGGGCGTGTTGGCCTGCGACCCCGCACCGTCCGTGCTGCCCCCGTTGCTGTTGTTGGCTGCGACGATGGCCAGAGGCACATGGGCCGCGCTCCGGGCGTAAGGCACTGGCGGAAGCCCGCCAGCTGCCCCTGGCGCGACCACCCCTCCATTAAGGCGGGACCACACCAGACGCCCCGAGTTGCCGCCGCTCGTTCGTGCGGACCCGCCCGGCCCGCTGCCCGGCCCGGCGGCGCCAGGGGTTCCCGCCGGAGTACTGTTGACAGGTGAGGCCGTAGCCGGGGGGACCAGTAACGGCACTGGCGGCGGCCGCGACATGCCCGGCCCCGCCACGCCGCGCCAACCGTGTGACAGCCAGCGCTGCAGGCTCGGCGTCACCCCTTGTGGCGTGCCGGCGTGGTCCGAGCCCTCGTCCAGACGCCTCCGCATGGAGGCAGCCAGATCGGCGGGTGCGGCACCAATGCTGGACCGGGCCGCAGCCGAGTGCCGGGAGGGCAAAGGGCCGGCAGGCCCGGACGTGAGCCTCGCAGGCGAGGGGCGGCGCGAGGACCCCCGGTCCTCGTCCGACGCGTCACCAGCAGCCAGGGCCGCCAGCCCCGCCTGAGCGCGAGCGCTGCTGCCCGGGCCAGTGAGCCCCGGCCGCGCAAAGGCCGACCCCGGCCCGCCGCCGCCGCCATTGCCGTTGCCGCTGCCCGTCCCGCTGCCGTTGCCGCCGTGGCCACTGGGCGACGGCACCACCGACCCAGATGCGGAGCCCTGCTCGTTCGCGCGTAGCGCATGGAGCCGTGCGAGACCCTCCATGCTGTTCACCCGGCGCACTCCGACGCGAGGCGGCTGGCGCCCGCCGTCCGACTCCTCGCCGCCCGCACGAGCGCCCGCCATCCGAGTCCGCAGCGTGCTGTCGTTGTACGACATGCCGCTGAGCTGGATCGCCCGCGGGCTGCCCAGCTTGCTGCGATTCCGGAGCGCGAGCGGGCTGGTTAGCTGCAGCGCGCCGCGGCGTTCGGGCGCGCTGCCGGGCGCCCCGGCCGTCGTCCCCGTGCCGTCCGAGGAGTGCCCGTCCGTGCGGAGCGGTGTCACTCCCCGCCGGGGCCTCCCCGGGCTGTTGGTGCGGGGATGCGTGCTCCGAGACGTTCGGCCGGACGGCACCGGCACCAGAGGCGTCTGCTGAGCGGTCTGGGGGTCCCGGCTCGGCCGTGCAGAGCCTGGGCCGTCCTCGTCTGCGGGTCGAGCGGGAGGTCAAGCAGTAAGCAACGCAAGGGCCAGACCACAAAGTGCAACCCAGCTGCCAAAGGGCCTTGCCACTCCGGGCCCTGAACGCGTCAGCGTCACCGCCACGTGGACCACCGCCGTGAGCCCTGCCGCCCATGCCCGAGCCTCACCTCCCGACACGTCGTCCCCGATGCTGCCCCGCTGGAAGCCGGGCGCGGTGTGGGCTACCGTGTGCGTCTCGCTGTTTCTCCGGAACGTGGGCAGCATGGACAGCGTGTGGCCGGGCATGGTGCCGACGCCACTGTGGTGCCCCGCCCCCGTGCCATAGTACAGCTGGGCGAGCTGCTGGCTCTCCCGCGCCAGGCCCAGGGCCGGGGCCCCGCCGAGCGCTGCGTTGCCGCCGTAGCCCGTCACGGAGCCGCGCCGGCCGCTGGTCCCGTGGGTCATGGGGCCGCCTGCGCCCTGCAGGAACGACCCCCCCTGCTGGTCCCGCAGTAGGTCCGCCGTCAGCGGGTCTATCAGCGCCGAGTAGTTCACTTTGTTCCACCTGCGTGCGTGCGGCGGTGTCGCAGAGAGGCACGGCAGCATCAGCAGCACGCAGCAACAGGATAGACACAGACCGGGACTGGCCGCTCGAGACCGGACTGGCCAGTCTCGTCCTCGGCCTGTCCCCCGTGCTGCCTACAGCCAACCCGTCAAGAGTCTGTTCGGCCAGCCTTCCCCACATGACAGCCGCTGGCTCCATGCAGCTCTTACCTCTGCAGCGTACGGGGGCCCATGAGCACCTGCCCGCCCTCCGCAAGATCGCAGATCTCCCCCGCCAAGTCGTACTCCAGCCCGCGATAGTCCACGTGATCAGTCAGATCGTGCAAAAAAATATCATCGGGCACGCCTGCGGAGCGCGTTATGTCAGGGTCAGGAGCCGCAGTCAGGCCAGAGTTGATGGGACATCGACAGTGGTGAGACACACATGCAATGTGGTTTGACATCCACCCCGGCCCCTCACCTGTGTTAATCCCCATTCGCACGCGAAGGCCTGCTATGAGCGGGGGCCCCTTGCCCGCGGCTTCGGGGTTCGAGGTCACGTCCCCAACCGAGACGGTGCTGGTGCGGGCATGCTCCGCCAGCTCCTTCGGCCAGTCTACTGTCATAAGCTTTTCCTGGGCCTGCACGGCGTTGATACCCAAGCATGCGGCCAGGTCAGGCAACCGCCTCCTCCCTAGTGACGGTGCACGGAACATGCACGCTTGGGAGCGTGCGGCACAGGCACAGAAGAGCTACCGTGGAACCCAGCAAACCCCCCGGGATGTAGAACCGCGATCGCACCTTGAGACAGAAGGTTACGGCGTCCACCGCATCGTGGAATGACAGCGTGAACGAGTCCTGTGGTGGTGCGACACGGAGTCACGGGCATATGGCATTTGCTAACGCCTGAGCCAGGCTCCAGCCAGCCAGCCAGGACAGCCCCTGCCTCAGCCAGAGCTGTTTCCCCGACCGTAACCCGTAACCCTGCAGAACCGCCCCGGGCCCTCCAGCAAGACAGCTTGGGCCAGATTCCAGCAAGACAGCCCCTGAATCAGCCGGCACCTGAGAGAGGTGTTTCCCCGACCGTATCCCTGCAGACCCGCCCGGGGCCCTCCCCTCCCATGCCAGGCCGCGCCCCAGCGCGCCCCCTGCCCTGCCCGCGGCCTTCCGAGCCCACGCACCCCCTCGTTGCGGATCTCGTGGCCCCCGAACTCGTCCATGAGGCTCCGCAGCGCCGCGTTGTGGAGGTCAATCGCACGGTCCATGACATCCGGCTTCCACTCCCACAGCTGCGTGCTGGCAGCCACGTCCGTCACCACCCACGTCACCATGACGTCCGACAGGGACAGGACGCCACGGCCGTTCTGCAGCGCCACGCCCGGCGTGCCCGGCACCTTGCTGCGCTTCCGGGCCATCTCCGCCTCCTTCCGCCGCACCAGGCGGTTAAGCGTGGCCTTGTGACTGCGCGGGCAGGGGTGGTTGGGGAGCGGTCAAGAAGAAGGGAGGGGTCACATCACTAGAGGGGCTGCTGCGGCAGGCCCCAGGCGCCGCCACCTTGACACGGGACGCGTTACGAGGAAAACGTCCAGCTCCCTGTGCAGCTCGTAGTACCGAGCCCGCTCCACACCGGTCCGTGAGCCGGATGTTCGGGCCCCGGCCCGCCCCGGCCCCGCCGCGCTGCCCAGCCACCCACACGACGCAGATGTAGACGGCGGCCGCCACCAGAAGCCACGGCACCACAGCGACGACTACGATGCCCACGATCAGGCCCAGCCGCCCGTTGTCGCCGCCGCCGCCCCCGGTCGAGCCAGACGCGCAGGTCGCCCCAGGGTCTGCTCCCGTGTCCGTCACGTCCAGCGACTCCCCAGCAAGCTCGCAAGTGCAGTTAAGGTATCGCGTAAAGTTCCCCGAGGCAAACACCGCGCCTGCGTTGTGGCAGGCAGCCAAGGCACACATTCAGGATGCACCGCACCGCAGGCCAGCACTTCGCCCATACAGAGACGTCAGCTGGGAGAAGTTGGGCAAAGCGGCCACAAAATAAGCCCCACCTGGCACAGGAGCCGCCGGGAATGGCGAGGTGAGGATGTCCCAGAGGCTGGGATCCACGTTCTGGGTGTACGACAGGAAGGACTCCAGGATCGCGAGCGGGCAGTTGTACTGGTCGGTGCTGGAGGGACTGGACACATTGGCTGAGTAGACGAGCGAGGCCGGCAGCGTGCAAGGGCCCGTGACCGCAGGAGGTAGGCTGCCTCCGGCCGCCTCCGTGCACGCCACCATGCTTGTGTTCTGCACACAGCGTCCCAGGGCAATCGAGCGGACACGTCAGGCTTTGCACCCACTTGCTCCGAGCCCCCACGCCCCGGGTTGGACCCCTAAGCTGAGGCGTGCAAGAATGCTGAGCCCTTGCGTCTTTGCCACCCAGATTTCCCACCTCCACAGACATCCACAGCAGGTGAGGCAGGTTTGCCAGTGACGCCGGAACGCCGCCGACCAGCTTGGGGTTGTTCGCGAGGGCGAACACCGTCAGCTGAGGCAGGGCCCCCACATCCTCAGGCAGCGTCCCCACCAGCCCGTATTTGTCCAAGCTGATGATTGCCACGCTCCGAAGGCCATCGCAGTCCACCAGAGTGAGCGAGGAGGTGGCGCAACAGGTTACGCCAAACCACCTGCGAGGGCCAGGTAGAAGGGGGGGGTGTCAAGGGAGGCACCACGCATCCCTGCATCGCCCAAGCGCAGACAGGCGCTGCCGCACTGCCCCCATGCCTCGTCACGTGCGACTACGCAGCCAGCAGGTGCTGCTGGGCGGTCAGACCCTCGCTTCAGGCAACCATGGCCAGGGGCCATTGAGGGGGTTGGACACACGCCCGCTGCTGTGCTTGCCCAGCGCCAGTAGCAAGCTCAGTATGGCCGTCAAGGCGGCGCAGAGCCCCGGGTGGGCGAGAGTCCGCTCGCGACGTTGCTGATGCAGTTACACGACCGTGCTGGCAAACGTCCCCTTGAGAGCCCTTTTCACACCTGCAGTATGAGGTATTCGCTGTTCCCCAAGGCACTGGACCGCCAACGGACGGAATGTTGGGCTGTGACCACCCCGGCCCTCCCGTGGCTTCATACAGCGCCAGCAGAGCCGCCCGCTGCTGCGGGTCATCATCAATTGCGCTGGGATACGCGCTTGAGGCTGTTTGAAGGCTCCTGCTTGCCAGCCGCTGGCTCCGCCAAGGCTCGAGGCTGGACCCGAGGCTTGCACCCCAGGCCCGCTGTGCCTGATGAGAGCATGCTCCCAAGAGAAACAGCAGCGCCGCAGCCAGCTGGCGGAGCCTCAAGAGGGGCCCCATTCCTAGGCTGGGGCCCCGGCTGTGTGCCGTGACTGGAAGCCGGAGGCCCTGGCTATGCCAGAATGCCCCATCTCACTACCTAGGTCAAAGCCCGGTCGGCCCGACCGGCTCGCGGCGGAAAGTGGAGTCAAACAATGAGCTCGAGACCAGAGCCAGTCCAGGTCAAGGAACCAATCAGTGTTGGGGTTGTAATCCGCAAGTCAAGAATACGTGGATACCGAGAGTTTGAGCGTCGCCATTGGTCGCCGTTTGCCGTTTTGGGGCGGGCGCATTGCGCGCTTGGCCCAGCCACTCCCGCGGTCATGAGCATAAGCAACTCTTGATTTGCAAACATTGTTCAATACACGCTAGGTGGAAAGAGATAGCCCCCACTGACCATACGTTACATGGCGCATGTCGGCACTTGCTTGTGCACCAGCGCGCGGCTCACCAGGACGGGCCAAGCTCTGGCGACACGTTGGGACCTCTCAGGTAATGCAGTTTGTTGGCCGGCGGATGTATGAGGACGACGGCGTGGCAAGAGACCTTTGGCCGCCTCTGGCTGGTAGCCCGAGGTGGCCAGCGCCTGTCAGTGCCTGCCAGCGGCTGGCATGGTCAGGGGGGCCTGGGCTTGGCAGCATCGACGCCTTCGGGCCTCTTGCGAACACAGGGAGCTCTAAGCCTCTCAGAACTAGGTACAGAAAGGGAAGGGTGGTAGCCACGATGAGGTGAACCCTCCCCTGCCCTCCCCTGCCCTCCCTCAGCATTCGGCCCAACGAGCAAGGGGCGGTGCGCGGCGGGCTGACTAAATGGCATTAGCAGGGGCCCCAGAGATGTGGAGCGTTGCAGAGCAGGGAGCCCTTGGTGTATAGACTGAAGGACTAGAAAGGTGGAGAGAGTACGCTAGCCTGGCCTAGCCCGTGGGCCGTGACGGCCGCTTCAACGCATAAAGGTGTTGCTGCCCTCGGCTATGCGGAGGATTAAAGCAACGTGCATCCAGAGGATTGGGGAGAAGGGCACGGCCTCAGTCGGTGCACCCGTGGGCGGGGTTGAAGTCTGAACATCCAAGGGCCGCGTGTAGAGTTAACTTCCCTGACAAGCCGCCGGTTAGCTACATAGTGCCTGGAGCCCTGGACCCTGTCGGCCCCTCGTCCCCCGTTTCTCCTTCACCCTGTCGGCCCATCGGAAGGAAGCCTGCCGGCGGTCCGGGTGGGAGGTCCGGTGCCTGTGTGGGCCGGTGCTTGCTGCCGGGCTTGATGCGTGCCGAGTTGACCCGGCAGGACTCCAGGTAGCCGCACGAGTCCCCCGTCTGGAGCACGGGTCCCCTCCAGCCCAGCCCTAGCAGGGTGTAGAAGACATCAACGAAGCGAGGCGCTTGGTTGTGGCGTAGGGCGTGTGTCGCAGACTACGCAGACCTGTGGGGCTTACCGAGCCCTAGCAGGGTGCACTGCGCTGCATTGCGCTTTGCTTTCAGCCCTAGCAAGTGGGCTGTGGGTTCCGCAATGGGGACAGGAGGGGACAGGTCTCCTCAACCCTTCTGGGAAGGCAGATTCCGCACACCCTTTCTTCTCTTGAGCTTGGAACGCGCTTGCGAGCGTGGAAGGTGAAGGCGACCAACCGAGGAGTATGCGGGGTCGGTGGGGGCTTCCGCGAGGGTACGTGCCGACCAAGGCACGCCGCTAAACTGAGCCGCTGCCCAGCCCGGACAAGGTATAACAACTTGAGCTTAGGAGGTCTGCCTGTGGGTAGCCTGCTGGGAGGGTCGGACGAAGTCGCTCATCAGAGCGCGCCAAATTTGCTGGTCGTGCAAGGGCACGCGACCCAACAGCGCACGCCGCGACGGATGCACTGCTGATGCTTGTGCAAGCCGCAGTCACCGCAGCCCGGCGTTCGCGTCACCTGCTTCAGCTTGCGTCGCTCGCACCGTCGCTAGTCCGCAACGAGCCGCACCTGCGGTGGTTTTCCAACGCGATGGCTGAGCCCACACCCAAGAAGGCTCGTGTTGGCTACGCGCACACGCGCGAGGTGCGTCGGGCTAACGCTCGCGGGCGGCACGCTGATCCCGCTCGGTGGCCGCGTAAAATAGCCGCAGACGCTGGCGACTGCTGCAGCTCCTCGGCATACGTCCATCCATACCTTGGCGGTTGCACGCCGAGGAGGGCAGTCGAGGGTGCACTGGCCAATTGGTTTGCGCGCGGCCCTTGCAGAGCTTCCTCAAGGTGTATGAGTCGCTGCGCGATGAGCTCATCAACGACGAGTGCATCACCTCGGCGAGCGAGAGCGCACAGTCCAAGGCGGCGCAGGAGTGGTTCAAGGAGGTGCGCCGCTGTGTGCCGCCTGCCCGCGGCTTCCTCCGCCACGCCCCAACCCCGACCCCACGGTTTTGCCATCCTCCTCCCCTCCCCCTACGCTGCTCCCTCGTGTCCTACCGCTTTGGCATACGTCCTTACGCAGCGCCATATGCCTGTAACTGCAGGTCAACGACTATAACGTGCCGGGCGGCAAGCTGAACCGTGGCATGGCCGTGTACGATGTGCTGGCGTCCATCAAAGGCGCCGAGGTGAGGGACCTCCGTTGCATATGCTTTGGGCCAAGCACTGCCTAGTCAGATAGCTCTACTTGTATTTGTGGGGCATGCTCTCAAGGGAGTTGCCATCCAGCCTGGAAGGAGCCTTGCGGGCGACACCGCCGGGGGCGCTCACAGCACGGCCACAGCTACACCAGGGGAGGGATGGGGATAAGGAATCTGGCAGCGGGCACCCCTCACCCTCCGCCACGGCTACGGCTACAGGAGTGGCGGGGAGCCATTGCAGGCCCCTGATTCAGCGATCCTGGGGTGCCCTCAACTGCGGCAGCTCACGTAGCGGAGCTAGCCAGGGGAAGGTGGGCACCACAGGGCCAGAGTCGCCAGGCCCTGGCCTGAGGATGCGTGGGGCGGGTCCAGGGCATGCACTGGCGGCTGCTGCCGAGGAGCCGTCACCTGGGCGCGCTCGCGTGGCGAGGGTGGGGCAAGGCGCTGTGCTGGCTGGGAGGATGCCGCCCGCAGCCAGCGCAGCGGGGACCACACCGCCAGAGCTACGCGTGTGAGCCTGCAGAGCACACCTGAGGCGCACACCTGCGCTGGCATGCAATCAGCCCGGGGCTTGGCTCGAGTTCGAGGAGCGCAGCTGCTCGTTGACAGGGTTGAGGCTCAGCAGCCCAGCTCTCCGGTCATCCTGCCGAACGAAAGCCCGAAAGCAACTGGGCCGGAAGGGGCTGTGTGCGGCTGCGTCGTGTGGGCGTGTGTGGGATCGAATGTGGGGCTGCGCCTGACGGTCTTGGCGCACTCTCCTACCCTGCGTCCCCCTCTCCCTCCCTGTCTCCCCCAAGGCGGTGACGGAGGAGGACGCCTTCAAGGCCAACGCTCTGGGGTGGTGCATTGAGTGGGTGAGTGGAGGGCGGGAGAGAGGGGCGGAGGGCGGAGGGCGGAGGGGCGCCTGCTTTAGGGGAGTAGAAGGGTGCAGGAGGAACGGCACCGAAGGGCACGGTGTGTGAGGCTGGAAGGGGGCCCAAGGGAAAGGAGTGGGGGCTCTCCTGGAGGGGCCGGCGGGAGAGGCGGAGCAGGCGCAGTGGGGAGTGTGGGATCAGTAACAGGGCCGGCAACAGGCGAAAAGGCAGGACGGGAGACCCCGGGCATGGGGGACAGAGTCAAGCCTCGGGAGGAGGGCCTGCGGAGATGCCCATCACCACATCATCGGTTCATCTCCCACCCCGCAGCTCCAAGCCTTCTTCCTGGTGGCCGATGACATCATGGATGGCTCCATCACGCGCCGGGGGCAGCCCTGCTGGTACAAGCAGCCCAAGGTGGGGGCGGCGGGGTTGCTAGAAGGGGGTGGGGTGGGGTTGGATGTGGGTGGCGGAGACGAGGGGGGCGGTTGGGGGGCAAAGGCAAGGCGTCTGGTGAGGGCATGGAGGTGGCGCAGCCGAGGGCCGGGGCGGGGGGGAGGGCGCAATGCCCCCACTGCCCACACCCCAACGCCCCGTTGCCCCCCGCCGCCACCATGCTTTGACCGCCGCACCCCAGGTGGGCATGATTGCCTGCAACGACTACATCCTGCTCGACTGCTGCATCTACCGCGTGCTGAAGAAGCACTTCCGCAGCCACACGGCCTACGCCGACCTGCTGGACCTATTCCACGAGGTGCGTGCGCGTGCGCGCGGTGTCGCACAAACACCGTATTACGCCGTACGAGCGGCTGCGCCGTTGCGTAGCTGGGAGGCATCGGTCTCGGCGGCGTGCGATGCACCCTGCCATACCTCCGTGCGCCCACAGCGCAACCCGACCCACCCGCCTACCTCAACCCCCAGGTCACCTTCCAGACCAGCCACGGCCAGCTGCTGGATCTGACCACGGCCCCCATCGGCTCCGTGGACCTGTCCAAGTACACGCAGGACAACTACATGCGCATCGTGACGTACAAGGTACGGCTGGCGGCGGTACAGTGACATTCGGTCGTACCCACGTCGCGCGATGGGCGTTGTACGACACGAGCTGGCGCGTCTGTGTTGGGCGCACACCTGTCCGGTCGACAGTCCGATGAGTGCGTCCTTCATGCCCTCAACGGCGTGCCACGTGCCTTCTGTCGGCCCGCAGACCGCCTTCTACACCTTCTACCTGCCGGTGGCGTGCGGCATGGTGCTGGCGGGCATCGAGGTGGGGGCGGAAGGGGGGACGGGGGGCGCGAGGAGGATGCCCGAGTGTTTCGGCACGGTGTGGGAGCGTGCGGCATGGTGCTGGCGGGCATCGAGGTGGGGGCGGAGGGGAGGGGGCCTCTTCCAACGAGCGAGCGGCCCATCACTGTCGGCACGCAGCCTGATAGCGTGTGCCGGGCCTGATAGGGCCGAGATGCGCGAGCCTGGGAGGGGCTTGCGGGCCAACGATGCCGTACCGCTGCCATACCCGCAGGACCCGGCCGCCTTCGAGCTGGCCAAGAAGATCTGCGTCGAGATGGGGCAGTACTTCCAGGTGCGTTGGGGACTGTCAGGCAATGCCGCTTCGGCCCTGAGAGGGGAGAGCGTATTGGAAGGGGCTGGCGGAGCTCGTCGGGATCTTCTTAAGGAGCTGGTTCGCCGGGCCGTGACCGAGGCTGACCACGACTCATGCGCCCTGCACCTTCTCCGTACGCCCGTACGTCCGTACACAGATCCAGGACGACTACCTGGACTGCTACGGCGACCCCGAGGTCATTGGCAAGATCGGCACTGACATCGAGGACAACAAGTGCTCCTGGCTGGTGTGCACGGCGCTGCAGGTGGCCAGCGAGGAGCAGAAGGAGGTCATCAAGGTGGGCCCGAATGTCGGGCGCCTGGGCCTGGTGTGGGCCTGGGCCTCGTGTGGACCTAGCGGTGGTGTGGGCCCGGCAGGTTTCTGTCAGGCTTAACACCCACCCAACCCAAACCCCTTCACAAACCCTGCCCCCTCCCCCTGCCGTCGGCGTGATCCCGCTCAGCAACAAACACCCCCTTCCCCTCCCCCAGGCCCACTACGGCCGCAAGGAGCCCGAGGCCGTGGCGGCCATCAAGGCGCTGTACGGCGATCTGGGCATGGAGCAGCGCTTCCGGGACTACGAGGCGGCGTCGTACGCCACGCTCGAGGTGGGGTGGGGCGGGGAGGGGGCGGTGGGTGGACGGGCAGGGCGAGGGGGCGCGTGTGTAGCACCGGTGTGGGGAGTACGCTGGGGCCGGGGGCTAGGGGCTGGGGCCTGCGTTTGACAAGGTGGGCCGGCTGCTGCTCTTGGCCCCTCCACCGGTGCGCTCCCGCGCCTCCAGCATGTCCATTGCCCCCACCATTCCGTCCCACCCACCCCCACCCGCCCCCTGCCCACAGGCCACCATTGCCGAGCAGAACCTGCTGCCCAAGCAGGTCTTCACGTCACTGCTGGCCAAGATCTACAAGCGCAAGAAGTGAGCGCAGCCTCGGCAGCGGCACAAGAAGCTCTGAGCGTGCAGTTGTGACCGCAGGCAGGAGTGCGGGGGCGCTCTTCACCCCGAGCAGCGGCGGAGCGGAGGAAGTGAGCACAAGCGTTTGAGGCGGGGGCTGCCCTCAGCAGCGGCGGCGAAAGAGGCGTGAACACCAGGCGACGAAGGAGGCATGAGGCGCGAGCGCTGGCTGCCCTCGGGAGCGCTTGGGCAGGAGGAGGCACGAGTTGAAGGTGTTTGCTCAAGTCGGACAGCAGGATCGGGAGCAGGAGCTCCTTACCGGCGCAAGGGAGCCGCGCGTCGCTTACGCGGCCGGCAGAGCGGCAGCGCGGACCCGGAGCCGAAGCAGTGGCTGCCTCAAGTGGGAGCGGGAGCCGGGGCAGGCGGGGACTTGTGGGCCGAGAGCTGGTCATGGTTTTGCTAGTTGAGCGACTCAGGGGTGCGCTACAGCGTTGCAGCACGCTTCCGTACCACCGGGGTACGCAGGCGGAAGGAGTGAGCGGCAGTATGTGCAGGTGGGGGTAGGGGGCGCTGCGGCGTACGGTGCCTTTCGAAGCCGAAGCAGGAGGTGGACCCAGCAAGGGAGGAGGCATGCAGATAAGTTATCGGAACCTTTCGGACGGGCGCCCAACAAAAGCTATTTGGGGAGAGCAGCGCGCGCGTGGAAGCTAGGGCAAAAGGATGCGGACCGAAGCCAGGGCTGGAGGACGCATAGGATGGGAAATGGGAGCCTTGAGAGGGGCCTGCGAGAGCGTTGCGGCTGCGGCGACGCAGGCCGAGCGGTGGGCGGCGAGTGCGGGCAACTGCGGGCTGCATGCGCGGCTGTGCCTCACGCCACGGCGGGCATGGGGGCTCATCTGTAAAGCCAGTTGGCGCTCTGAACGGAGGCGTGAGCAGGGCTGTCGATGGCGGGGTTTCGTGCTTCGGCTTCCCACTGCCGACGGCCCTATGTCAAAGCACTATGGCCGCCAATTTCACTTCTGGTACTCTGCGGCGGCAGATGCAGCCGATCTATGCGGGCCGGTGCAATGCATGAACAGCGCCCGCTAGGGAGGCACCCAGCATGGCCTAGACGGAGGCCCGCACGTGATCTCGTACCTGCTTCACTGGACACACGTCCCTTTGGCCCAAGACCCGCACGGGATTTCACGGCTGGTGTCCTCATCCGTGCACCAACAACGAAGGCGCAGTGGCGCACACGTGGTGTAGGTCGTGGTCGCCTGGCAGGCCGTGGCGCTGTAGGCAGGGCTGTAGGGGGACTGAGCCGCGGGGATGGCAGGATGACCGCTTACCGGCGGGGCATTGTCCCTGCTGCGCACGAGGGATGGAATCGGGGGCAGGGGTGCGGCTTCGGGTGTGGGTAGGGAGCTAGGGAGGAGGGGTATTGGGGCGGCGGGGAGCGCAGCGGGCCGTGCGAGGTGGCCTTCGGAAGCGTGCGACCACCTGCAAGCTGTGGGCGAACAGCGAACACGAGTTAGTGCCAGGAGCGTCCAGGCATGAGCTGCAAGTGGCGGATGCCCGCTTACTGACGGGAAGCCGTCCATCTACGGCAGAAGCGAAGGAGTCTGGGGTGGGGACGTGGCCGGGGAGTCTGGGGGGAGGAAGGGGTAACCGTGGGGCGTGCCAAACCCATGCGGAGGATCCTGGGCCCTGATTATGCTTGGGCCCTGCACCGATTCTATATAACGTAGCCTAGCGGTCACAGGGTACTAAGCGAGGCCGGGTGGCCACTTGTTCAAAGCCGAGCTGCAAACATGAACACCACCATGCGCCCCGGCCAGCGGGCCATGCAGCCCGCTAGCACCAAGGGCAGGCAGATGGTCAAGGTGCTCGCTGTCTCGGCCCCGGAGAAGTCCTCTGGCTCGACGCCGGTTGTGCCGGCAGGTGCGCGACTGGGCTGCGGAAGCCGGGTTGGGTGTGATCACCCCTGCAACAGTGACAATTGTGGTAATTGGATGCTTTGGGGGCCTGCAAGAGGCGTCGGAGCGGCGTTGGAGCCTAGCGCCGCCAAATGCAGCGAACGCAAGCGCCGGGGCAAGCGTCTTCGCGCAGTATGGCCCCTGCAGAAAGTATCGAAGTCGGAGTGACACGCACTGCTTCGGTAGCGACAAGGTCTCTTGTCTGTGGTTTGGGTCGCCAGTTGTGTCGGCAATGATTCCGCTGACGTCGCGCTGGCGAGCCAGCGCCCCCGGGCAGTCCTCCCTCATCAGTTGCTACACACAGACACCTTCCTCAACTGGCTATCTAGGGTGGGACCGGTCGCCACCGGGTACCTAGTTCGTGACCCTCCCCCGCTTGCTTGACCCTTCTGCCGCAGGCCTGAACAAGTACAGCGCCCGCATCACGCAGCCCAAGTACCAGGGCGCCTCGCAGGCCATGCTCTACGCCACCGGCCTGAAGGAGAGCGACATGAGCAAGCCCCAGGTGGGGGCGTGGGGCCTGCCCCTTCACACCGTGCCGCCGCTCGCCCGGCCTTCCCCCCTGCTGCCCGCCTGCTGCTTCCTCTACGCAGTGCAAGCCCCTTGTAACCCCTTGCATTCCCTTGGAAACCTGCTCTCACCTTTTGCAACCTTCCCTCGCAATCCCCAGATCGGCATCAGCTCCGTGTGGTACGAGGGCAACCCCTGCAACATGCACCTCATGGACCTGGCCGCCGAGGTGGGGGCGGGAGGGGGGGGGCGGGAGAGAGGGGGGTGGAGAGGTCCAAGGGGAGGGGGCAGAGGAAAGGGGGCGGGGGGGGGGGGCAGGGGGAGGGGCCAGGGTGTGTTTGTGTGCCTGGCTTGGAGGGCTTGCACCCCATGGACCGGGGTGGGCCCGGGGATCGGGTCCAGGGGTTGAGTGCGTGGGGTGTGGGGATGGCTGTGACTCCTGCCTCAGGGGGTGGTGGAGAGGAGCCTGCTGGGCAGCCTGCCGTGGCATCTGACCTTGTGGGGACCGAGGAGGGCAGCCTGTTGAGCACTGGGAAGGGGGGCCTGCGGGGGCGGCCATGGGGGCGCGGGTCCGGCCGTGGGGGTAGGGCCGTGGGGCCGACGGGTCCTGCGGACTGCAGGGGCAGTAGGAGGGGCGCGCAGGTGGGCCCATGTGGGGGGGGCGGGTCTGCACCACCCGGAAGGAATGGCTGCTGACGTGGGGTCCGGGGCGAGGGTGGTATGAGAGCTGAGGCCTGGGTGGCATGACGAAGGCTGCGTGCGGGGGTCGTTGGACAACGGGGTCCGTTGACGCCTGCTGGGGCTGGAGTGGCCTGCGAGGGCGGCGAGGCGTGGGAAAAGGGTGAAGAGGCAAGCGCTGTACCGGAGGGAGGTGGCGGTTGGGGTACACACACGTGGCTGACGCGTTCCCGCTCTTGCACACGCGCCTTCACACCCAACCGCGCCTCCCCTCCACCCGCTCCCCCCGTCCGCCCCCCCAGGTGAAGAAGGGCGTCGAGGCCATGGGCCTCGTGGGCTACCGCTTCAACACCATCGGAGTGTCGGACGGCATCTCCATGGGCACGGACGGCATGAGCTTCAGCCTGCAGGTGGGGGGCCTGGGGCGGGGGGGGGCGGGAGGTGCGGGGGGGGGGGCGTGGGTGGGCGTGGGGTGGTGGGGGGACACGGTGGCATGAGCTTCAGCCTGCAGGTGGCGGCCGGGCCGTTGTGTGGAGGGGGATGCTCGTGTAAGCCAGGGAAGCGTCAGCTCGGCAGCTCGGCCGTGGTGTACATGGCTGCGGCCGTGCGGGGGTGGGACGGTAGGGGAGGTGGGACTGAACGGGGAAGCTGCGGTGGCGGGGGTTCACCGGGCGAGGTCGCGGCGCGGGGCGGGCGGGGCAGAGGCGACAGCGGGAACAGGGCACTGAGGAGTGGGTAGCAACACAACATGGTGGCAAGTGGTGGGGTGACTGCACGAGTGGGCCGAGGCGGACGGCTAGTGGGCAGGCACCGGGGAGAGCGGCAACTGGAGACGAACAGGCTGCAGGGCTTCCCTTCCGCTCCTTGCCCTGTCTTCCCTTCTTGACGTCGTACGCCTGCTTGCTCGCTTGCTTGCTTCTTGCGCGCTGCAGTCCCGCGACCTGATCGCTGACTCGATCGAGACCGTCATGAGCGCCCAGTGGTACGACGCCAACATCTCCCTGCCCGGTACGACAGACAGTTTCCTCTGTGGGCTTACTAACGTACGGCGCGGCGAGCGCTCGACACGGTTTTGCCCCGGGTTGTGCCGACGCGCCCGAAACACACACGCTCTCCCCCCGCTTTCCCCCCAGGCTGCGACAAGAACATGCCCGGCACGCTCATGGCCATGGCCCGCCTCAACCGCCCCTCGCTCATGATCTACGGCGGCACCATCAAGCCCGGCCACTCCAAGATGGACGGCTCGGTGCTCGACATCGTGTCTGCCTTCCAGAGCTACGGTGAGTGCTTGACTTGGGGAGTGGGAGGTTTGCACCGTTCTGGCATTGCATGGGCTGAGCGCCACACCTTGAAAGGGGCCATCAGGGGGGTTTCAGCGGGCTCCAGGCCCAACCATGCAAGCCCAACGCACGAAAAACGCGGGAATAATTACCGCGGGGTTAGCCTCTTTACCGTGGCCCCTGCGGCAGTCTCCTTTGCGACATCACTCCTTGGTTAGTCAGGGCGGCACGCGAACGTAGAACGTGTGCTGCCCGTTACAACCTTGGGACATCTATCACCGTCACGCCTTTCAAACCGCACCATCACACAGGGGCACCCAGCCCGCGTAGGTATCAGCACAAAGAAGGGATGGTATGAAGGCGGCAAGCTGTGCATCGTGCTCTCTCTTTAAGCCGGGTCTGACATGCAATCAGCGGCACCATCTGTCAGTAAGAAGTCATTGTGAACGCGGGAATAATTACCGCGGGGTTAGCCTCTTCACCGTGGCCCCTGCGGCAGTCTCCTTTGCGACATCACTCCTTGGTTAGTCAGGGCGGCACGCGAACGTAGAACGTGTGTTGCCCGTTACAACCTTGGGACATACATCAGTAGCGTCTAGCCCCAAACTCTAGCCCCCAGCTTCGGTAATAGATGTCGGCGCTACCAGTGTCATCCTCTGAACGCGGGAATAATTACCGCGGGGTTAGCCTCTTCACCGTGGCCCCTGCGGCAGTCTCCTTTGCAACATCACTCCTTGGTTAGTCAGGGCGGCACGCGAACGTATAACGTGTGTTGCCCGTTACAACCTTGGGACATACATCAGTAGCGTCTAGCCCCAAATTCTAGCCCCCAGCTTCGGTATGAGGTGTCGGCGCTACCAGTATCATCCTCTGAACGCGGGAATAATTACCGCGGGGTTAGCCTCTTCACCGTGGCCGCTGCGGCAGTCTCCTTTGCGACATCACTCCTTGGTTAGTCAGGGCGGCACGCGAACGCAGAACGTGTGTTGCCCGTTACAACCTTGGGACATTTCGCCTCTCCCCACCGCCCCCCGCACACCCATTACCCAAGCCCCCCAACCTGTCTGCCCACCCCTCCGCGTTGTCAAGCTACCTGACACCGCCTGAAACCTTCACATCTGCAGGTGCCTACTCTGCCGGCCTGATCAACGAGTCCCAGCGACAGGACATTGTGCGCAACTCGTGCCCCGGCGCCGGCGCGTGCGGCGGCATGTACACGGCCAACACCATGGCCAGCGCCATCGAGGCCCTGGGCATGACCCTGCCGTACAGGTGCGCTTGCTGCCGTACGCGTGTGCGTGCTGTCGTACACGGAGATCGCGCGTGTGTCCTTGCACGCACACAACTGTTCGCAGTCATCGCTGCTCGTGTCCTTGACGTTTCCCCGTGTGCCCGTTTTCCCCCCCAGCTCCTCCATCCCCGCTGAGGACCCCCTCAAGATGGACGAGTGCCGCATGGCGGGCAGGTGCGTGCGGGGGGGGGGGGTGCGGCGGAGGGCGGAGGCAGGGCGATGGCCGGCAAGGCGGGACGACGGAGGGCGGAGGCAGGCGAGGGCCAGTGGGGGCGGGCAGGCCGGGGCTGTTCCCGAGGATGGAGCGACGCCCGAGGGGCCAAGGGAAGTCTCTTCTCATCAGCCAGGAGCGGCGCGGGGTCTCTGGGGTCCCAAGAACGGGGCGTGCGACGTTCACCCACCTGCCGTACACCTGCCGTACAGGTACATGCTGGAGATGCTCAAGTCGGACCTCAAGCCCAAGGACATCATGACGTACAAGGTGGAGGCGGGCGTTGGCGGTTGGCGGTTGGGAGTTGGGAGCAGCCGGGGCCTGGCCCTGGGCCTGGCTCCCCACCCCCGCCTCGCCATAATCTTCACACACTTCAGCACACTCGACACCCCTCCATTCCTCAAACTCTCATCCACTCCTCTCCTTTCCTTTCCCACCCCCCCAGGCCTTTGAGAACGCCATGGTGCTGGTGATGGCCACCGGGGGCTCCACCAACGCGGTGCTGCACTTCATCGCCATGGCCCGGTGAGGGGGGTGGGGAGGGGGTTGGGGAGGGGGTTGGGGAGGGGGGTGGGGAGGGGGTTTGGGGAGGTGGTTGGGGAGGGG